>MDKH01157880.1:0-11181 GCA_005239495.1 Nicotiana undulata | reverse complement strand
TATATATATACATGATCCTTGTGGCCATATTTGCTTAAGCTGGTTAATTTATCCGTTCCACTTAATGTTTTAAACTTAGAATTTGGCAAGTGTGGGAATGTTTTATCAAATAAGGGAATTTTAACTAGTAAATCAATTGTTGGCTTGCCTGACCACGGTGTTGGGCGCCATCACGACTTAAGTTAGGATTTTGGGTCGTGACAACACTCTTGGATTATCTTTGGTATTTGATGTTAATTCGTTTTTCTAGTTGATATATCTTATTGTGGCTTTGAATTGCATTCTATGCTAAGCTTAATCCGCGTCAGCTATTCTTTATCTTCCTAGGTTAGTGTTTATTATAAGAATTCATGGGTCTAACTAGTTCATAGTTAGGTTCTTATTTATCTCTATTTTGGACCCTAATCTTCTATCCTTTTTGATTCCGTATATTTTTGCATTATCCGTATTTTTGATACTATTTCGTATCATCTTGGTATTAGAGCGAAGGTTTTGGATTATTATATCAATCCTTGGGTCTTTGTTTTGATTATCATCTAATCTGAAAATAAAAACAAAACTGAAAATTCCAAAAAAATGGAAAGATCACGGTTCATCCTATTGTTTTGAGGTCTGTTTGAGTTATATGTGCTGAAAATCAAATTCCTTCTCCTCTTTGATCAAATTTTCAGTACGGAAATTATTGAATCCACTAAAAATTAATTGATATTAAGTGGAAAATCGTTGAGTTACTTGGGTTCTAGTTCGAATTTCACCATTATCGGCTTAGCTCAGATTTTAATTTCGTTGAGGAATTGTGTTAGCAAGACCAAACCTTGAGAGGTTTAGGTAGGGGTAAGGGATGCGTACATACTACTCTCCCCAGACCCCATGTGGGATCAGACTGGGTTTGTTGTTGTTGTTGTACATGGACCTATTCAAAGACTACAAACACATACAATAACATCACATCGGTGAATTAAATGCCAAAACACAAGTTGGACTTCTCTTAAGCAAGAACTTCTAAACTGCAAACCAAGCGTCTGATTCAAGCCTAACCAATCCCGATTACAACCAAACTTTTTGAACAAGTCGCAAATGACAAAAATAACCTATTCCAACTTCATGAACAACTATATGAACCTGATATCATCAAATTCAACTCCCGGTAAAATCTAGGAATATTCCGAACCTTCAAATTTTGAACTTTCGGCGATTAGAGTCATAACATCCTAGGAACCTCCAAATCAAAATAAGAACATACAGATAATTCCAAAATCACTATAAAACCTATTGAGCCCTTTAAATCACCAATCCAAAGTAGTTTACACAAAATTCAAACCTGAAATAAAAGGGTCTTGGGCAAGAAAAAGCGTAAAAGATAACTTGTGTTGTTTCAACAAACTAACACTAAAACAATTACTATTATTTTTAGCCCCACGGTGGGCGCCAAACTTTTTACCGGGAAAATGGTAATTACAATTATATTTGATTAAGTAGTTCTAAAAATATGTGATTTATCTTAGTACCGGTTATTGAGCAATTTATATAAGGTGCGTTAGGTTATAATGGAGCGAAAATAGATAGAAAGCTGAAGAAAAGCAAAATCGGAGAGCCTTAAGTCGAGGCTCGATACTAGCCTCGAGGGCCTTTGGGATCGAGGTTCGGAGCCAATTATGAATGGTCGGTGAAGCTATAACAGATTTATAAGCCTCATGGTGTGCTATTTATGATCAATAATGAGCTATTTATGAAGAACAGTAAATGAAAAGCAATAAATGTGAGTAAATGAGCTAGTAGAGAGAAATAGAGATTGTTAAGATAAAGCAGAGAATGTTCTTGTGCCTTTGATTAATATGTCCCCTTTACAAAATGACTAGGGCCCCCTTTATATAGGAAGGGGGATCTCGGTATAGTACATTGACATTTATTACAATGATCTTGACTAATTCGGCCAGTTAATGTCTAGGTACGGATTCGTACTTTGTTGCAGGGCTGTCTACATCAATCTTCGTGCCGTTTCCTCATGCCAACCCCGAGTGCACGCTACCTGGAAGCCTAACATGAGGGAGACTCGAGGCCGGACCTCGGGCCACACTTGGGACCTTATGCAAATAAGCCACTGAATGTCAAAATGAACATAAAATTGGCCATCTCAATTTTAGTCGTACATAGATAGTCCCCACGTTTCTTATAATGAAATGATGAGAAACGACCCTGACGCGAATATGTTTGGGCCCTTCATGCTGACGTAATACTCTTGATTCAAGATTATTAAGAGATTCGAAATGTCCCGTCGGACCATCCTTTCAGGAGCATTGATTGCACCGCCGCTTCCTTTTTTAAGAAGGGCGATGATTGCGCCGCCGATTGATTCCCCAAAAATCATTGATTGCGTAGTTAGTAAGGTTGCCGACTTTCTATAAATAGGGGGTTTTCTGATCTTCAAACTTCATTCATCCTTACTTCAGCAACCTTTGTTATTTTTCCTTCTCCACATACATCTCTGTTTTTCTGTCTTTATGGTGCAACACTATGTTTGCAAAGTTATTTGGTGGTGGCCCTTTGGTCCTGGCCATAACTTCCTTCTCAAAGTCCTCCCCTACTAACAGGGGTTATTTTCGGTTGTTGTTGTTGTTGTTGTTACTGCTGCTATCGGCCCGAGGCAATAAGAGAATGACATCGAGTGCCTTCCCTGCCGGAAAGTGTAAAGGATCTATATTGCTGCTCATCTCCCTTAACACCAACCGGATGTGGTACCTCGCCTTTCTTGACTCCCAGGAGGCGAGGAGGAAATAGCCACTGGCTTTGGCACCCCACACCGGTTCAGTGTCTCACTAAGTGTCTTCCCAATAGTGGTGCTAACGAGCCCACCAAAAGCGGAAGCTCTTAGGAGGAGGAGGAACATGTTGTCCACCCATTGCCTCTTTGAAAAGAGGGAGACCCGAAGACACTGCTTGAGGGGGTTGAAACGAGGCCCCTTATGAGGGGGTCCTCGAGGGTGTGTCCCTGAGGAATAGACATTCATCTGTAGATTAGGCTTTTGGTTGTTGTTTTACGCTTCTTAGTCGTTGTGTAAAGATCCCCTGTGGGCTTTGTAAACACCTTCTATTAATATAAGAACTTCCTTGTTTTTGGTCCGATGCTGGTTTTTATTTTGTCCCTCCTTTAAAATTCTGTATGTATGGCTTCCTTGAACAACCTGAATATCGGGTCTACCGGATGTTCAATATCATGCTCCTTTAAACTTTGGGTCCTCTGCCTGAGTTAGGATTATCTCTAGTTAGGTGGAGATTCGGGCCTCGACTTATTTGTAGCAATGATGGCCCATTGATGGCCTATGAGTTTCGAATTAGCCCGTAGGCCTTGTGCGCTAGCTTCAAGGCTCTTAGGTGACTTTAGATAATTGCTTCGGGCTCAGTCCCCGAGTCAGGTTATTAGTCGGTCTTCATCGACCCTTTAAGTTTTGAATTAGCCCTAAGGCCTTTTCCGCTGGCTTCAAGGCTCTTAGGCGACTTTAGATACTTATTTCAGGCTTAATCCCCGAGCCGAGTTACGGCTCGGGCTCATCGACCCTTTAAGTTTTGAATTAGCCCGTAGGCCTTTTGTGCTGGCTTCAAGGCTCTTAGGTGACTTTAGATAGTTGTTTCGGGCTCAGTCCTCGAGCCGGGTTACGGCTCAGACTCATCGACTCTTTAAGTTTTGAATTAGCCTGTAAGTCTTTTGCGCGGGCTTCAAGGCTGTTAGGCCACTTTTAATTTAACATGTCCCGGGTTTAGTCTTCGTGTCGGGTTTCGGCTTGAGGATATACACCCTTGGGTTTCTTCCGAGCAAATTTGAGTCCGTCTTTATCATGGCTATTCCCATCGCTTAAAGATTTATTTGAGGCTTTCCGTGTTCGCCTGATTATTTGACAACCCAATAGGACCTTAATTACGAGTCGTGACGAATGAGCGCCTTGGGAGGCTCCGCCCTACGAGCCGACATGAAAATGTTCGAAACTCTTTCTTACGATCCGACATGAAAATGTTCGAAGCTCTAGCTTACTTTAAAGGTAGCATGATTTTAACCGGTTCTTTTCGAAATAATTTCGAAGGATTTGGTTTCATCGCAACAGTCGGGCGTCACCGAGTTGCGTTAGTTCGGCCGTAGCCTACCGACCGGAGTCGCTTTAGACGAAGCCTTTAGTCCCGAGTATCGTATCCTCGGCATCTATATCCAAGGGTATGCCTTTTTAGGGGTCGTACAAGTTTGAATATATAGCCTTGGATTTGAAGTCGGGAATGCCTTATTATTCAGACACGCCCAGTTGGGGCCTTCTGATCTTGGTCATGCCCGTAGGACTTACAGCTTTTGAATACACCCGAGGTTACCCGCTTGGGATCTTACAGACTCTGGCCTTGATATTTTGAGTTTTAGTGATAGCCGTTTTTGGAGTTTGTAAAGCGTTTGATGATAAAGTATTCCTTTGTTTATTTGCCACAAGCATACATGTTTTTGCCGTCAAGGGTTTGGTCCTCCTATATGGGCACAGCTCATTTGACCGTTTGGCCTGATAAATCATTTCCCTGCCAAAACCCTCTTCGGCTCACTTCGACTTGTTTTGTGGGGAAACCTCCTGGGGTAATGCCTTCTAATGGTTGGAATTTCTTAGAGAGAAGCCTTGAATGCTTGTATAAGTTCTTTTCGGCGGACGCATAAATGTTGCCATTTTAAAAACCTTGTCGGTAAAAAATCCTTTTTCGGGGATAAAAACCCGATCGAAGGAAAAGAGTGCAACGCATCTGCCGATCTAGGGGCTCTTTGAAACTGGCGGATGTGCTGGTGTCCTCCGTCGGATGTCTGCAGGAGATTAGAGTTTTTGAAAATAAAAAGAGAAGGGGTTGTAAGATTACCTCAGCAGTAATAGCGTTTGGGCATGGATATGTTCCAATTGCTCGAGAGTTGCTGACCCTCCATGGTGACGAGATTGTATGATCATTTGCCAATCACTCCTAGGACACGATACGGCCCTTCCCAGCTTGGGCCTGACTTCCCCTCATTAGGGTTTCGAGTGTTCAAAGTGACCTTTCTTAGGACTAAGTCCCCGACTCCAAAGTGTCGAAGGTTTGCTCTCCTGTTATAGTATCTCTCGATTCTTTGGTTTTGCACGGCCATCCGAACCAAGTAGTCCTCCCGTTTCTCATCAAGTAACTCGAGGGACACAATCATGGCCTCATTATTTGAATCCTACGTAGCATGCTGGAACTTGGTGCTCGGTTCCCCCACTTCGACCGGTATTAGAGCTTCGGATCCATATACCAGAGAGAACGGCGTCTCCCCCGTGCTTGAATTGGAAGTGGTTCGATACGCCCACAGGACTTCGGGCAACATTTCCCTCCATCTGCCCTTTGCAATTTCCAGCTTCTTCTTCAAGTTCTGAATGATGGTTTTGTTTGTGGATTCGGCCTGGCCGTTGGCGCATGGGTGGTAGGGCGTTGATAGGATCCTTTTGATTTTGTGGTCCTCGAGGGATTTTGTTACTTTGGCCATTATGAACTGCCTTCCGTTATCATAGGTTATCTCGGAGGGGATCCCGAATGGGCATAGGACATGGTCCCATATGAAGTTGATAACTTATTTCTCTCTTATCTTATCGAAGGCCTGCGCTTCCACCCATTTAGAGAAATAGTCAGTCATAAACAGAATAAATTTGGCTTTACCTGGTGCGGTTGGTAGTGGTCTGACGATATCCATCCCCCATTTCATGAACGACATGGTGACAAGACCGAATGCAGTTGTTTTCCGGGTTGGTGGATCATGGGTGCAAACCTTTGACATTTGACGCATTTCCGGACGAACTCCTTAGCGTCTTTTTCCATATTGTCCCAGTAATAACCTACTCTGATCACCTTTCGGACTAAGGATTTGGTGTCAGAGTGGTTCCCGCAGGCGCCTTCATGGATATCCCGAAGCACGTATTCTGTGTCATCTGGCCCCAGGCATACTACCGGGGGTCCGTCGAAGGTCCTTCTATAGAGAGTGTTTTTTCGTCAAGTGAGAATCGGGTTGCCTTGGTCAGTTGGGCTCATGATTCCATTGGGTCTGCAAGCAACTTTCTGTCCTTTAAATAGTTTCTGTATTTGTTTCTCCAATCCCAGCTTAGGTGGTGGAGTTGATTTCAGCGTGGCTGTCTTCGATCACCGACCTTGTTAACTGAACAACGACCCCGATAAGTACATCATCCTCCTCGACACACGACCTCAGATTTGCGAGGGCGTCAGCCTCACTATTCTGCTCTTGAGGTATATCATTTAAGGTCTATTCCTTGAAGCGAGGTAGTGTGACTATAGTTTAGTCGAGGTACCTCTGCATTCTGTCCTCTCGGACCTCGAAGCTCCCATTCACCTGGTTAACAACTAGGAGAGAGTCACATTTGGCTTCGATACATTCTGCTCCAAGGTTTTTGGCCAATTCCAGACGTGCAATCACAGCCTCTAACTCGACTTCATTGTTAGTCAATTTTGTAGTTTTTATGTATTATCTGATTATGCTACCTGTAGGTGGCTTCAGGACTATACCGAGCCTGGACCCTTTCACGTTGGAAGCACCGTCAGTGAACAGGGCCCACACATAGGAAGATGTGCCCCCCTTCCATAGTAGTTCCCTTTCTACTTCGAGTACTAGGGCGGGCGCTAAGTTGGCTATGAAATCCGCCAAGATCTGGGATTTGATATCCGTCCGGGGCTAATATTCGATATCGTACCCTCTGAGTTCGATGGCCCACTTGGCCAATCGACCCAAAAACTCAGGTTTATGAAATATGTTTCGAAGCAGATACATTCTGCTCCGAGGTTTTTGTCCAATTCCGGACCTGCAATCACAACCTCATACTCGACTTCATTGTTAGTAAATTTTGTAGTTTTTATGGATTATCTGATTATGCCGCATGTAGGCGGCTTCAGGACTATACCGATCCTGGAACCTTTCACGTTGGAATCACCGTTAGTGAACAGGCCCCACACCTAGGAAGATGTGCCCGCCTTCAATAGTAGTTCCCTTTCTAGTTCGGGTACTAGGGCGGGCGCAAAGTCGGCTATGAAATCCGCCAAGATCTGGGATTTGATAGCCGTCCAGGGCTAATATTCGATATCGTACCCTCCGAGTTCGATGGCCCACTTGTCCAATCGACCCAACAACTCAGGTTTATGCAATATGTTTCGAAGCGGGTACGTCGTTAAGACGCAAATGCGATGACACTGGAAATAAGGTTTTAATTTTCGGGATGTGCTAATTAATGCAAGGGCTAAATTTTTCGGAAGAGGGTATCTGGTTTCTGCACCGCCCATGGTCCGACTCACATAATAGACAGGGAATTTCTTACCTTGTTCTTCCCGAACCAACACACCGCTTACCACTACCACTGATGCGGACAAGTATAGATATAAAAAATTTCCCTCCTTCAAGGTGTGCAACAAATGGGGGCTCGAAAGGTACTACTTCAATTATTCCAAGGCACTCTGGCATTCGGGGGTCCATTCGAAGCTATTTTTCTTCCTGAGCAGGAAGAAAACATGATGGCTTTTATTCGACGATGTCGATATAAATCGTCCCAAGGTCGTTATCCACCCAGTCAGCCGTTGTACGGCCTTTACATTGATGACCATCGTGATTTCTTCGATGGCTTTGATATTGTCGATATTGATCTAGATTCCCCTGTTTGACGTCGTGAAGCCCAAGAAATTTCCAAATCCTACCCCGAAGGCACATTTCTTGGGATTGAGTTACATGCTATAGCTTCTGAGGATATTGAATGTCTCCTGCAAATGGGTCAGCTTGTCCTCTATGCGCAGAGACTTAACTAGAATATCGTCAATATATACTTCCATAGACTTGCCTATTTGGCACTTGAACATTTTATTAACCAAATGCTGGTATGTGGCTCCAGCCCGAAGGGCATGACGTTGTAACAGTACGTCCCGTACTTGTGATGAATGAAGTCTTTTCCCTGTCCTCGGGGTTCATTTGAATCTGATTATACCCCGAGTAGGCATCGAGAAAGGTGAGGGTCTCGTACCCGTCCGTGGAATCAATTAGGCGGTCGATGTTGGGCAACATAAATGAATCTTTAGGGCACGCCCTATTTAAGTCCTTATAATCTACGCACATCCTTAACTTATTCCCCTTCTTGGGTACTATCGCCACATTGGCTAGCCAATCGGGGTATTTTACTTCCCTAATAGAACCTATTTTGAGGAGTTTCGTTACCTCATCCTTAATGAATGCATGTTTTACTTCGGATTGAGGCCTCGCTTTTTTGTTTCACCGGTTTGAACCTGGGGTCGATGCTCAGCCGATTAGTGGTTATTTCACGTGGAATCCCTGTCATGTCTAAATGGGACCAAGCAAAACAATCGATGTTATCGGTAAGGAATTGAATGAAATTTTTCATGAGTTCGGGGGTTAATCCCGTTCCCAGGTATACCTTTTGATCCAGAGAGTGTTTGACCAGGACTGCATGCTCCAGCTCCTTGACTATAGATTTAGTGGCGTCTGATTCCTCTGGGGCGACGAAGTACAAGGGGTGAGTAAATCTTCCTCGCCATCCTCGGGGGTTGTTCTTCCCTCTGGCTCCTCCGAGGTGAAGAGCGTTGGCGCTGGTGGATCGTTGTGAATAACGAACATCTCCTTGGACGCATGTTGTTCACCATATACGTTTTCATACCGCCTTCCGTTAGAAACATCATCATTTGGTGGAAAGTCGATGGCACTGCCCTCATTCTCACTACAACAAAAAAGGTGTTTAGCGGTAATACAAAATGGTTTTAGCGGCAATAATAATAACCACTATATCTTTTACCGACCATTGGTGTTTAGCCGCTGATGTTGGGGTCGCTAAAGCTTTTAGCGGCTATTATCACAAAAGCTGGTAAAAGGTATGGTTTATTGCCGCTAAAGATTATTATCTTTAACGGGAATTGTTTGCGGCAATTATAATGGCTACTAAATCTAATCCATAACGACTAATTATACTGCTTTAGCAGCCATTTTTTATAGCTGCTAAATTCAAAATAATTGCCGCTAAACGTTCATATCTTTAACGGCAATTGTTTGCGGAAATTATTATGACTACTAAATCCAATTCATAATGGATAATTATACTCCTTTAGCATCCATTTTTATAGACTCTAAATTCAAAATAATTTCTGCTAAATGTTCGCATCTTTAACGACAATTATTTTGTGGCAATTAAAATGGCCATAGTTTTCCTTCTGAAAACAACTTAGTTTGCCATTTTAGTGGCTAATATGTTTAACTAAATTGCTGCTAAAAGTCATTATTTTTAACGGCAATTATTTTACAGCAATAATAACAGCTGCAATATCCCTTGTAAAACATCTTTTTTCCCATTTATAATCCATTTATATAGCTGGTATATCCAACTAAATTAGCGCTAAAAGTCACAAGCGATAATCGCAAATATTGTAGCCACAATTAATAATAGTTACTTCATTTATCCAAAATATGACCCAAAATCCTTCCTTGCGCTCTCCAAAATTGTCCAAGCCAAATGAAAGAAATGGGCCAAAACTAGTGTTTAAAACAATCTGCCCAGGCTTCATCGAGTTGTACCTTGCGCTGTGCAGGTTGTACATCCTATTACAATTTTCTCATGTTGTACACCTTCTGTTAAAACACCCATATCTCCTGGTAGAAATACCCAAACGACGAACGATTTGAAGATTTAGAAACTAGACTCAAAGATATTTCATTTGATAGGTTGTACACCATATAAATCTTTATATATTCCGAGATATAAGCTTCTATAGTCGGCTCCATGCATCAGAAAATTCTATCGAAACTGCTCAACAAGCCATATTCAATCGATCATAACTTTCTGATACAATGTCCAAATCATGAATGGTTTACCTTTATGGAAACTAGAATGTGAGGGCTAAAAATTTTGCGTTTTGCGAATTTTCGGATTCCTTATAGATTTCGAGATATAAGCTTCCAAATATAGCTCCACGATTGCACTAGTTGCTGTCAAAACAGCTTTCTGCAGAAAATTTCAGCAACTCTTTGGTCCGAAATTCATTCCGTTAACCTTCCGAAATCCACCCGAGGCCCTCGGAACGTTAACCAATTATACCACCATGTCCCAAAATACGAACTTGCTCGAGGCCTCAAATCACATCAAACAACGTCGAAATCATGAATCCCACTCCAATTCAAGCTTTATGAACTTTGAAATTTCAAACTTCTACATCCGATGTCGAAACCTACCAAATCACGTCCGATTGACCCCAAATTTTGCACACAAGTCATATTTGACATTACAGACCTGCTCCAACTTTCAAAATTGGAATCCGACCCCGATATCAAAAAGTCAAACTCTCAGTCAAACTTCTAAAAACCTTCAAATTTCTATCTTTAGCCAAATGACTTCAAAATGACCTACGGACATCCGAATTCACTTCCGATCACGCTCCCAACTCCAAAATCACATACGGAGCTATTCACAGGCTCAGAATCCCAAACGGACATCTATAACACTGAAACGCCTTCCAACCCAAATTTATAAAGTTTTTCTAAAATGCTATATATCTTCCATAATATGCGGCGAAACGCTCCCGGGTTATCCGACTCCTGATCCGAACATATGCCCAAGTCCGAAATCATCATACGAACTTGTTGGAACCTTCGAATTTTGATTCGGAGGTCATTTACTCAAAATTCCAATCTTAGTTTATTTTTCCAACTTAAGGCTTCCGAAATGAGAATTCTTCTTTCCAAATCCACCCGAAGTTCAAATCCGACCATGCATACAAGTCACAATACCTTAAATGAAGCTTCTCATGGCCTCAAACCGCTGAATGACGTGCTAGAGCTCAAAATGACCTATCGGGTCGTTACATTCTCTCCCACTTAAACACACATTCGTCCTCGAACGTGCCAAGAACTGCTCTTGAGTTACCTGAAATCACTGTGTAACACCTCGTGCACATGCTCGTGCTACCACAACCATGTTGAGCACATTATCTTGATCAAATCTGAAGATATCCTCGTTTATCCATACAATAAGCTCAGAACCCGGTTCCAACACTTGAAATTTCTCTACCAGACCTGTTTTCAATATATAAACACCGTATCAACTATCAAACAAGGTACCAAAACATGACTGCATACCTTTGCTGAATTTAGCACCATACACCGCATATC
>ML271409.1:109962-125043 GCA_005239495.1 Nicotiana undulata | reverse complement strand
TATATATATATATATATATATATATATATATATATATATATATTATCATTTAGGGGTGGGCATCGGTCGGTTCGGTCCGGTTATGAACATTATCGGTTTAGCATAACGGTTATCGGCTTACAAATATAATAAATCGATAACCAAACAGATAAGATATTAGTTATCGGTTATCGATCATTATCAGTTCGGTTATCGGTTTACCCGATAAGATAACTCAATCTAGAGTTAAGCAAAAAAGAGAAGACAATTCACTCGAGTTAAGGAAAAAGAGAAGAATTCACATATAGTATACTACCCAATTCTACGTTCTAGCCACAACTAATATTTGAAGCATGTTTCATTTTGACAAACTCATGACCTGTGTATTCTCAAAAATTGATACTACAACTCCACAAGCATTTCATCTCCAATTCATTGAAATATTAGTTAACAAGAACATAAATTATAATTTTTTGGTTTCCTGCCAAACTATAATCAAGAAATCAATGTCATTTTCTAGAGTAATTGTAGAAAGAGCAACAAGAGTACTAGTAATTCAATAGTTGTCCAAACACAACTGAAATAGTGTTAATTCTTCAACAATAGTTGTCCAAATACATTAATAACAATAGAAAGTAGTAGCAATTTCACCTTAAAATTAACAAGTACAAACATAGTACTAAAACATGAGCACAAAATAAAGAATCAGAAACAATCAAAAATCCTATATTTTTATTATTGAACACTATTGTAAAACTCAAAAGAAAGGAATGAAATTTGTTCTCAACAAAGAAGTAATTTTGGAATACAAACTTACACTAAGATTCTAAGAATGTGGTTGTACTTTGAATTTTGAAGAAGAACTGTTCAAGAATTGAATCAGAGTCTGAAGAGTGAAATGTGAAACCTGAATCTTGAATGCGGCCTGGAAAATTGGGACAAAAAGAGAGAATGAAGCCCTAGATATTTATATACGTAAGACTAAAATCCTAATTTTATTAAATCTTATTGTGTTATCGGTTAACCCGTTAAGAAATTGGGCAAACTGTTGCCCGAACCGATAACCCAATAGTGAAAAATATAAAATCGTTATTGAACCGTTAACCAATAACCCGATATCGATACACCAATAAGTTTTTTTCGGTTCGAGCTATCGGTTATACCTGATATATGCCCAGCCCTAGTATCATTGGTATAACCATTGGCAAATGCTGAATAGTATTTCTCATCTCATCAAATACAGTATCATTTTCCTTTTTAATATTTTATGCGATTGGTATAACCATTGGCAAATGCTGAATAGTATTTCTCATCTCATCAAAAAGTCAGTTATATTCTCCTTCTCATAATGTATTATCGTATTTAATATTTATCCCATCATACAAAAGTATTCGCCTACATATATAGAAAACTGGCTAAAAGCATTAAAAAATTGGCTTAGGATACAAATCCAATTACCTTGTAAAACATTCTCACGTGTATCTATATATAAATAAAATATTTCTTTTTGCTTATTCCCCTCCTTTCACTTAAGATTATACTGAAAAATAATTTATTTTTCTTAAACAAATCCATTTTTCATGTTATGAATGGACGATATTATTTATAAATTAGCCGCAAAATAAAAGGCTTAGAAAAAAGGTTAACCCACCAAAAATGTCTCATTACTAAGACGCACGCTTCCCTTTTAAAGCATTGTTTTAAGATTAAAATATTGACTAGTGTTCCCTCTAATGTATGCCAATTATTATATATATAAATATACATAGTGCACGTAACTATGTTGGTTTCCAACTCTATATTTTATACTTTATACTACCCCACTATTGTGCATAATCAATCATATTTCTTTTCTTTTTTTTTTCTTTTTCTTTTTATAAATATTTCACCCGGTGTCCAGTACTGATATTGGAACACGACTATGTCCGAATTTGCGCCGTGTATGAACTTATTCGGGGGGGAAGCGTTCTTACGTAGGATTTTTTCATACCCAAAATCCGAATTCGAGACATTTAGTTAGAAAAAAACAGTCACATTTGCTCCACCACATCCTTCGGTGGGTAATATTCAATCACATTTCGAATGGATCAATTCTTATTTACTTTTTTAATAGCGTGTTGTATTGTTACCAGCTAGGGCCCCTATAATGTAGTTTAGGTTGTTGACTTTAGTTGATGATTTTGATTTGATTGTTCAATGTACCAATCCTTTTTCTTCAATCAGAATTCACACTACTGAAGAAAGAAGTGACAAGAGTAACACTATCCTCGACTAAATTAAAATATATCCTGGATTATTAAACATAAAATACAGAGGGATTTAATTTATGTATGGCAAAATACATAAGTTACCCCTTGAACTATGATCCAAATCTCTGTTATATACTTTTTCGGAACGAATATTACTTTACATACCCAAGATTTTCAAAGTGTATCTAAGACACACTACTTTATCCACGTGGACAATGCGTGTTTTTCCAAAAGAATGAGTCGCGTGAACATAAGAATTTTGTGTCAGATGTCAATTTGTTTTTTAGTTTTTTAATATTTTAAATTGAGTCATCTTCTTCCTTTTTAAAATTCTGCCATGGCTACTCCTTGAGCTCCACCACCCGATCTCCTTCTTCTCAAATAGACATACCATGATTTCTCATATCTCTTCTCGTCGATTAGTTTTTAGTTTTTTTTTTTCCAGATCTTTTGTCGAGATATTCAGATCAGATTCAA
Organism: Nicotiana undulata; assembly: GCA_005239495.1. Lineage (NCBI taxonomy): Eukaryota > Viridiplantae > Streptophyta > Magnoliopsida > Solanales > Solanaceae > Nicotiana > Nicotiana undulata. Next base: position 122,338 of record ML271409.1, on the reverse strand, counting down.
CAAATAAAACTTTTGTAGCTCCGCTAAAAGCTTGCCTCTACCTTTTGCATAGAAGATCTTTTCTTTTTAGCAGAGAAGCTTAACTTGAGCTTTACCCATGGCGAAGTCGAATTTTTTAGGAAGCAAGATTTTGCCTAAATTTTTTCCAACCATTAAAGCTTGATTCAATTACAACGAAAAAAATGGAGTTTTGCTTGTGTTTCTGGTGATTTTTGTTAGTTAATGGTATCTTTGTTATTAAGTAAAAGGTGGAGGAAAAGGCCATGGTGTTTGATGGTGAAGGGAGGAGGAAGACATCCATTGTAGTTTAGATGGGGAAGATGAGAGGTATTATTGTAATTTTAATTATTTTATTTTTTAAATAACACGTGTCACTGTTTGATTGGTGTGTGATATTGCACGTATTCTGAAAAAGTGATTAAGAAAAAAGTAGTGTGTGATGCATTTTAGAAAGGTTGAGTGTGTAAAGTAATATTCGTTCCCAGAAAGTGTGTAACAGGGATTTGGGTCATAGGTCATGTGTCAACTTATGTATTTTGCCTTTATGTATTGAAAACGTTCAAAAATATAAACAACTTGATTTACCATGATCTCATCATCTCGACCTCGGTCGTGGCCGAGGTGCTCGTCGTTATGGTGCCTTATGGGTACAACCACAGCTTATTCGACTCCTCGCCATTCCTTTTTGTGCTGATTCTCATGTGGTCAGATTTCAACCCATACAATTAGTCCCTCCGCCTATTGGGGTCGTCTTTGGGCGAGCTCGATGGGCGGACCTCGTCAATTCGAAAACTTTTGAGAAATCTGAGCGCTTTGGGCGCTGGGCAAGCACCTCTTAGCGAGATGATGATGTGACGTTTTGAGTGCTTCATCAGACCATTGTGTCAGTTCGAAATGACATTAAATTCGTCAGGTGTCATTATGGCACACGTTCTCAGTGTGTTGCATCGTTTTCCGTTCCCCTTCCGTTATTTTTGAAAAAAGACGGTGCTTGGTTTCTCAAACCAGCATATTTATATCTCTATAAATAGGGAAAGGTTTCCCATTTGAATGTAGTGTTCTCCAATCGTTCACAAGAAAATCCTAAAAACATTCTTTCCTCTCCCCAGTTCTTCATATTTCCTTTTCAACCAACAATTCTCGTGGTCGTTACCTATTGTGATGAGATGAATGGTTCTGTTCTCTGAATGCCTTAGTTGATTTTCATGCCACCATGCTATGTGAGATTGTGAACTGTGATTCTTTGTACTTACTCTATCATGTGCAAAACTCGTTATATGCTTGAATATCTCGGTATGAAAGAAAGTGCTACTAAATGAACAAAATGATAACGAACCCAATTGTTGAATGTATCAAAGTGCTAAAGGCTGTGTAGCAAATGAGGGAAAGGAAATGTGGATTGATTTAATTAAGCTAAATGATTATGGCATACCGTACATGACTCACTGTTTGGTAAAGGTTATTCTGCCCTTGATTTCACATGGTTGTTTGGTTGTTATGAATTTATACTCTTGATGATAGAAATCTTTGTGATTGAATTATTGGTTGTTGTTGCTATCAATGTGATTGTACGGTGGGATCGAGTTGCGCGCCGCAACAGGAGGAATAAGGGTGATATGTTGAGAAGTAATAAGGGTGGAATATGATTGTACGGTGGGATCGGGTTGTGTGCCGCAACAGAAGAAATAAGGGTGGAATGATGAGAATAACTAAGGGTGGAATATGATTGTACGGTGGGATCGGGTTGCGCGCCGCAACAGGAGAGTAATTGAAATAAAGAACTATGAAACTCTCATTGTGTTTTCTGTGTTTCTGTGTAGTATTTGTTTGGTTTCCCTGACTGTCTCCTATCTGTGCATTGTTTGATTCTACTTAGAGTATAGTTCGTTCATACATACTAGTACTATTCAATAGGACTAACGTCCCTTTTTGTCGGGGGCGCTACATCTTTTATATGGATGTCGGTGGTTCCATAGCAGGTAGCCCCGACCGCCGATAGTGGTGCCTCCTTTTCATCCCTTCAGCAGTTCTGGTGAGCCCCACTTCCTCTCGAGGCCGTGTGTAGTCTATATCATCTTCTTTTGTATATGTTGTGTATCTAAAGGTATAGTCGGGGCCTTGTTGCCGGCAAGTCTATGTAAACTCCTAGTATTCTTAGAGTCTCCGTAGACACTATGTGGGTTGTATATATATATTTTGGGCAGTGGCTGTATTTGCTCTTAATCGTGGTCCGTATCGGGAATGTTGTATCTATTATGTATGTTTTGGGAAATCTAGTATAATAATGTTAAATGAGAAAAATTAGATTTATTGTGGTAATCACACACTTTTAAGCTTATCTCACTGTTTCATATAAATAATGTATGTTATGAACACGGGGCGACGCGCTGGGTAGGAAAGGCAAATCAGGTCCACTTGACCGGGATCATCCGGTTAGGCGCCGGTCTCGTCCCTCGGTTTTGGGGCGTGACATCTATGAACCTCGCAGAGGGAATGACCAACAAGAAGTCATAAAATGGAGCATGTTTGTACCAAGATCCGAAAATAAAGAAGCTATGAATGTCAACACATCACCTGCGAAGTTCGCGACGAAAGTGAGCAAGAAGCAGAGTATGAGATCCACTCTGTTTCAAGATAATCCAACTGGAAAGTTGACTCTACGAGAAATGCAAGAGAAAGAGTACACATTTCTAGATTCTGATGTGCCGGCTATTTTTGAAGACTCCTCGAGTTAAATCTCATTGAGCTTCCGGAGATGAAGCGGCCAAATGAAGCTGGGAGAACAAATGACCCAAATTACTACAAGTACCATCGACTCGTGAGCCATCCTCTAGAGAAGTGCTTTGTCTTCAAGGACAAAGTTATGGACTTGGCTTGTGAAAAGAAGATCGTGCTTGAAGATGAGAAAACAAGCGCAAACTAAGTTTCTATCACCTTTGGCTCATTCAGTCCGGATGAATTATGCGATTTTAAAGAAAGTAAAGATGAAGAATTACTGGAAAACCACAAAGTTGAAGACGATCAACCTGAAGACAATGGAGGTTGGACGTTGGTGACTCGACGTAGGCGCCACAAAAGGAGCCCACGAAAAGAATCAGTAGAACAGCCAACAAGAAAAATGGCGGTAAGAAGACCAAAGAGATGGAATCCAGTTAAGCACTTAAAGAAAGCAAAAGCGGAGGTGTACCACCCTCAAAAGCCACGGCATCCAGTCACCTTGGAGGAGTTTTTACCAGGTTGGTTCCGCACGAAGATTTCCCATGGGGGTATTGATGCCTTTTTTTGCCATATTGACGAAGGGAAAGAAAAGAGTGACGACCTACCATTGGCACCCTCTTCGGAAAAGCTCGTTGAGTCCACTCCTCAAGAATTTAATTCTTGTGAGGAAAAAGTCAAGTTCACAAATGACGATCTTCTGCTAGGTGACACTCCTCATAACCGCCCATTGTACATGGTTGGCTACATGCGTGATGAAAGGGTAAACCGAATTTTCGTTGATGGAGAATCCTCAGTGAACATTTTGCCAATTCACACTGTGAAACAACTTAGTATTCCCATGAACGAACTCTCAGAAAGTTGTGTGATGATCCAAGGATTCAACCAAGGGGGGCAAAGAGCCATAGGCGCGATCAGGCTGGGAATCACCATTGAAGATATACAATCAAGTGCATGGCTACATGTGATCGATGCGAAGACTTCATAAAATGTCTTTCTTGGAAGGCCATGGATACACGAGAACAAAGTAGTTCTGTCTACCTACCATCAATGTTTAAAATACTACGAGGGTGAAGTCGAGAAGACGATAATTGCCGATGATGCGCCATTCACTGAGGCAGAGTCACACTTCGATAATGCAAAGTTCTACTTGAAAAACCACATTGTGAAAGAGATAAAAGTTGATGATGGCATAAAAAGCAAGAATGACGAGCCTATAGCTAAAAGAGCTGAGGTAACTATCGGTAAATCCAAAGTTGTTACTGAGGAGGTACAACCCAACGTGAATAAATCTCATAGAGGGGATATTGCATCTTATGGCAAGAAAGTAAGTCCTAAGCTCCAATATGTCCCTAAAAGGAAGAAAGACGAGGGCGAATCATCTAATCTCCAAACCAACACACTAAAGGAGTTAACTCTTCCGGTGAAACGAATCGAGGCAGTAAAGTTGTCCTCGAAGCCTCTTGCAGGGTTTGTAGCTCAAAATCGTTTGCAGGTTGTGGCACTCCCTACAAAGAGAACAGATGAAGGTTTTGATCCTAATGCTTACAAGCTATTTGTGAAAGTTGTATACAATCCCGATGAGCCGTCAAAGTTAGGGAAGCTCCTATCAGAAGCTGCAACGAGGCAACCATGTGAAGGTTTGGGAAACAAGAAACTATCACCAATGCGCATCTCCATCAGAAGGGCGAGTAGCAATCACATCACTGTAGAAGACGAATCCGCCGCTTCTAACATGCCTTCTATTTTTGACAGACTTGGAAAATCAACTATGAGAGCTTCCGTATTTGAGAGATTGGGTCCATTAAATAAGGGGAATATGTTCCAGAGAAATTATCGAAATACAAGAACACCCGCTTTGCCCAAAATTCAGAGGATATCTAAAGATTTCCAAAGTTTGGTTCCTTCTAGAATGAGGCGACAAACAGAAGTCATGGTTTCGTATGATGAAGTACTGAAGGTGAAGCCATACACTGTGGTATACACTAAAGAACGTGATGAAGACGAATAAAGTGTGGATTCTTCGTATCATGTTACTGCACAAAGCGAGCATGGTGTTTTATCTCTAATGGAGGATGATGAGAAATTAGACGATGTTTCACCGTGTTATCACATATCCTTCAACGATGGGGGACCCTCAAGAAGATGAAGAGGCGAAAGATGCTCCCCTGGAACTTGAAGAAGGGGTGAAGGAAACTGTTGATGCTTTAAAAGAAGTTAACCTTGGCATTGATGAAGAACCAAGACCCACCTACCTAAGTGCTTTATTAGAAGCTGATGAAGAAAGCACTTATATTGAGTTACTCAAGGAGTACAGGGATGTCTTTGCTTGGAGCTACAAAGAGATGCCTGTCTTGGACCCTAGAGTGGAAATCCATCACCTTGCGGTCAAGAGTGGCGCTCGTCCTGTTAAGCAAGCTCAAAGGCGCTTTAGGCCGGACTTGGTTCCCCTGATTGAAACCGAAGTTAACAAACTCATTGAAACTGTATTTATTCGGGAAGTTAAATACCCAACATGGGTCTCAAGTATTGTCCCTGTAAGGAAGAAGAATGGCCAGATTCGAGTATGTGTTGACTTCAGGGATCTCAACAATGCATGTCCCAAAGATGAATTCTCGCTTCCTATTCCAGAGCTGATGATCGATGCTACTACTGGTTACGAGGCAATGTCTATCATGGACGGTTCATCGGGCTATAACCAAATTCGCATGGCACCAAAAGATGAAGACCTTACTGCATTCCGCACCCCCAAGGGTATTTATTGCTACAAGGTGATGCCTTTTGGCTTGAAGAACGCTGGTGCTACTTACCAAAGGGCTATGCAGAATATTTTCGACCATCTTCTCCACAAGAATGTCGAATGCTATGTTGACGACTTGGTGGTAAAATCAAGAAAGAAGGGCGACCACTTGAAAGACTTGAGAATGGTATTTGAGTTGCTCCGGAGGTACCAACTTAGGATGAACCCATTGAAATGTGCCTTTGGAGTTACTTCTGGAAAGTTCCTTGGTTTTATTGTCCGACATCGAGGGATTGAAATGATCAAGCCAAAGTGGATGCTATTTTGAAAATGCCCGAGCCTCGGGATATTCATGAATTGAAAAGTCTGCAAGGAAAGCTAGCATACCTTAGGAGATTCATCTCGAACCTAGCTGGAAGGTGCCAACCATTTAGTCGCCTCATGAAGAAAGGCGTTCCTTTCAAGTGGGACCAAGCTTGTAGCAACACCTTTGAAAGTATCAAAGCCTACTTGATGAAGACTCCAGTTTTAGTAGCTCCTATACCTGGAAAGCCATTGATATTATACATTGCGGCGCAAGAAAGGTCTGTTGGAGCACTGTTGGCCCAAGAAAATAATGAGGGGAAAGAAAACTCCCTTTACTACTTGAGCAGGATGATGACACCAAATGAGCTAAATTTTTCGCCAATTGAAAAGTTGTGTCTGGCGCTAGTCTTCTCAATTCATAAGTTGAAGCCCTACTTTCAAGCTCATGTTGTCCGTCTTGTTTCCAAAGCAAATCCCATCAAGTTCGTGATGTCAAAACCTGTTTTTAGTGATCGACTAGCGAGATGGTATCTCCAATTTCAACAATTCAAGATTTGTACATCCCTCAAAAGGCTGTAAAAGGACAAACATTGGCAGACTTCTTGGCAGATCATCCGATACATGATGACTATGAGCTAACTGACGAACTACCTGATGAGGATGCAATGGTCGTTGAAGTTCAACCTCCATGAAAGATGTACTTTGATGGTGTTGCGCATCGTGGGGGAGCTGGTGCTGGTGTAGTATTCGTCACCTCCCAAGGTGAAGTCTTGCCCTACTCCTTCACCTTGACACAACTATGTTCCAACAATGTTGCTGAGTATCAAGCATTAATACTTGGGCTTGAAATGGTCGTTGATATGAAGCAATTGCAATTGCAAGTCTTTGGTGACTCCCAGTTAGTGGTCAATCAGCTTTTGGGTAGCTACGAGGTTAAGAAGCCCGAACTACGCCCTTATCATGATTACGCTAAAAAGTTAATGGGGTGGCTCGGTGATGTGACTATTCAGCATGTGCCAAGGAAAGAAAATAAGAAGGCTGATGCTTTAGCTGCCCTAGCTTCATCATTAACCCTGCCTGATCAGGCGCAAGATACTGTCTGCCAAAAATGGGTAGTACCGCCACTAAATGAGGTTAAAGGTGAAGAAAATGAACTTAAGCATCTTGTCGCTATTTCTGAAGTTGAGAAAGAAGAATGGCGACAACCCATTATTGACTACTTATGCTATGGGATACTTTCGGAAAACCCGAGGAGAAGGACTGAGATCCTTCGTTGTGCACCTCGCTTCCTTTACTACAAAGATACTATATACAAAAGGTCATTCGAGGGAGTACTCTTGCGATGCTTAGGGGAAGAAGAAGCACTCCAAGCTTTGCAAGAGGCACATTCTGGGGTATGCGGGTCGCACCAGTCTGGACCAAAGCTCCACTTCTATATAAAAAGGATGGGATATTATTGTCCAACGATGGAAAAAGATTGCTTGGACTACGCTCGAAGATGCAAGGCTTGTCAATTCCATGCGAATTTTATTCATCAACCTCCTAAAGTGTTGCACCTGACTGTTGCATCCTGGTCGTTTGACGCTTGGGGATTGGATGTCGTGGGACCACTACCGAAGTCTTCTGGTGGGCACTTATACATCTTGGTTGCAACTGAATACTTCTCAAAATGGGGCCGAAGTTGTTGCTCTTAAGGAGGTAAAAAAGGAAAATGTGGAAAGTTTCATCCGAGTAAACATAATCTATCGATTCGGCATTCCTCGTTACATAATAACGGATAATGGAAAGCCATTCAACAATAGGTTGATGAACAAGATTTGTGATCTCTTTGGCTTCAAGCAACGTAACTCTTCGATGTACAATGTTGCCGCCAATGGTCTAGCTGAGGCATTCAACAAAAATCTATGCAACCTGTTGAAGAAAGTTGTCTCCAAATCCAAACGATATTGGAATGACCGTATGGAAGAAGCTCTATGGACATATAGGGCGACTCACCGCACGCCAACACAAGAGAATCCGTATTCACTCGTTTATGGAGTTGAATTCGTCTTGCCACTTGAGCGTCAAATACCTTCATTACGACTGGCTATTCAAGAAGGGATCACTGATGAAGAAAATGCTTGACTTCGATTAGCATAGTTAGAGGCTCTTGATGAGAAGAGGTTGGAAGCTCAATAGAGTCTTGAATGCTATCAAGCTCGATTGTCTCGCGCCTTCAATAAAAGGGTTCGCCTGAGATCTTTTCAAGTAGGAGATCAAGTTATTTCCATAAGAAGACCCATTATTACTTCACATAAACTTATAGGGAAGTTCACTTCAAAATGGGATGGACCAGAAGTTATAACAAGAAGCGAGAGAGAGATCGTGGATCAAACGCCGCAAATTTCTCTACAAGTTTCAAGCTTCGAGCAATCAAGTTCAAGCTCAAGAACAAAGAACAATTCAAGTATTCAAGATCAAGAACGAAGTCAAATCAAATATAAGGCGTTCAAGATCAACGCTACTTGTTCGTGATACAATTCGTGGCAACAATCAAAGTGTTCGCGACAGATAAATCAAATTCAAATTAAAGATCAAGCTCAAAGGCCCTTGAATTTATACTAGAACAATGGAATCAGAGGATTAATAGAGATTGTAACGCTCAAATATTTGAAATCAAATACTACGATTGTTGCGATATTTTACGGTCTTGATTTTATTTTCTCGACGCAATTTATTGTCTACAAATTCTGGCACGCCCAGTGGGACCAGTTCTGCACTTCATCTCTTCCTCCTGTAATCGAAAACTTCAAGTTTCAAAACCATTTATTGCGTTGGTCGAGTACTTCAAGTCTCGTCTTAAGGGATCCAAATCTTAAGGGATCAAGCTTGGAGTAGGGGGCATTTGTAGGCATCCAAATTTTAAGGGATCAAGCCAAATCCTAAGTTAAAGATACTATAGGACTATTGAAATCCTAGGATTCTATTAGTGTTTCTTAGAGGTTACTCTACCCTAAATCCAAACTCACACATATATAAAGGGATACATATTCCCTTGAAGAAGCATCTAAAAAATGGAGATCATCTCGAAAATCCCATAAACCCACGGGATATTCACAAAGAGATCAAGAAGTGGTCGGATAATTCTTGATAGTCAAATAATTCAAGAATATCCGCAACATACTTCATGGATATCAAATAAATCCATGAAAGCCCGCATCATCCTACGTTCGAGAAATACGTTGCTCTAGCCCTCGAATCACGGAGATAATCAGGAGAGAAGAATCGAGGGAACAAACAGAATTGTACCCGCATCATTTTATCAATAAAATTATGTTTCTTCATATTTATATTGTGATTTCAATTTATTTTTGTATCACATATAATTTTTTGCAAACAGGTGGAATGCGAGGACCTTCAGGCAAAGGTGTTGTCTTTGCGAGCCGAGCTTGACCAGAATGCCACTAGAGTTGCCAGTCTAAGCGCAGAGTGGACGGAGAAGGTGTCCGAGTTAGAAAGGAAGGTGGCCGAATTAGAGAGTGTCGAGGAGGCCCGAGTGAGTGACAGCCACACTGAGGGAGGCGAGGCTCGAGGATCAGATTGGTATTCTCGAGCGGGATGCCTCGAACCTGGAAGACCAAATTGTGGCCCTCGAGGTCGAGAAGGCGAAGCTGTCGGCTAAGGCTTTTCCTCAAGTACCTGCCTATGTTGTTTTTCCTCGCCCTTTAGGCTAAGGGGAGTGTTCCTGGGGCCATTTTCGAAGACGCTCGTGCGAAAGCACGCGAGGCTCCTCTTGCATGCGATTATGACCCTTCATCACCGGAGCCGGTGGGAATGCTAAGATCGAAGATGGGCTCTCTTCTGATGATGAAAACGGAGGAAGCGACGACGGAGATGAGGCCAAGTGAGGTTTTGTAGCTTCCGTACTTAGTTTTTTTGTTCTTTTCTTTGGTGTAGCTTGTCGTTGTTTTGAACAATTTCCTTTTCTCTTTTGGGGGCCCGTTTCGGCCCTTTGAAAGGCGTTGTCGCACGTGTACATTCCCTGAATAAGATTATTTTTTTGTCTCTGGTTGTCTGTTCTTGACTTTTTTCCTCTGTCTGAAAAAGGTTCTTTGGCTTTTCTCGTGATGAGTCCCAGACTTTTCAATTGAGAATTCGAATTTTAGCTTATCGGTTCGAGTGAAGTCGAACTTCCTTACATTACTTCGAGTCAGGTCGAACCGCACTTTGTTAATTCTAAAGGAGTCGAGCTTGGAGAGACCGTTGACGGGACGAGATATGAACTTATTGCTTGGGCTTATTGCATTCATTTTTTGCCTATGTTGGGGAGACTGTACGTTCCATGGGCTTACAGCCCAGTTCCCGGCTATGAAGATTGCTTCTTAGTGATGTCGGTTTATTTTGAGTCGTGTGCCTTTTATTTGTAGTATGGTATGGTGCGGGGGGTTTTCAGGTTTGCCGTTTGTTGTAGGGACGAACTTGAAGCATGTATGTAGGCTATCCTTCGTTCGCGAATTTGGGAGGATGTCTCCGTTTTCTGTTTCACCTCTTCTCTCTTTAAAAAAAAAAGAATAGTGGGTTAGAAGTATACGGAACCATATGTTACCTTGGTAGGCTGTTCAACTGGTGAATGAGGGGGATCGGCCACGTTTCCCTCGCCGGCTGCTCTCTTTAAACCTGGGAAGTTCCCTTGTTTGGCAATGAACTAGTGATCGCGCGGCTAGGCAGCTCGCTTTGTTCTGTTCTCTAGTATTAGTTTCCGGTTTGACGTCAGTTTCGGCTTCGCGATCAGCCTCGTCAATGGTTGATCTTTGGAATCTCGTTGATGGACGATCTACTCCTCCATTAGGGTCTTGCGTCTGAGTCCCAGTTCCTCTCGGTCTCGGGCGAGCAAAGATGGCAGAGATGTAAGTCACACCATAAAATTCAAACGAGGAGTATTCTAGTCAGTAAATTACACAAGAAGCGTTGTCCCATACAGTAAAAGGGGATGCGATATGCGCAAGATGTAGAAGGTGTTGGGTGCTTACCTGAAAATGGGATTATGGACGCTCTCGGTATGCGTAGTCGTAATCCCACTATGATGGCTCGGGCTCACAATGCATCAGGGTTGCTGCTAGGGCGCAACGCAGTTTTCATGTGTAAATCAGGCATAACTCCGGTTTCACGTAAGGATCTACCATTGGTTGGGTGAAACATTACCGAAGGCGCAGGGGGGGGGGGGATTAGAGTTAAGGTCATGTTTGGATCTAGAGAGAACTAAGTCTTTGGCTAGAAAATCTCCACAGACAGCGCCAAATTATTTTACCCAAAAAAGTATTAAACCTTTCCTTAAAATGAATTAATGAGAAAAGTAGGGGATAAATCCTAGCCAAGAATAATTAACTCTAGATAAGAGAATATTAAGTAGTAAAAACAGGATATGATTAAGCTCATGAACTTATCATGATTGTAAAAGATATCATACGTACATAACGAGCTTACATTCTCGATGCTACTACTCCATAATGCAAGATAAAGAAGGAAAAGAAGGTGCACCATTAACGGCTACTGGATATATCTTTATTGATTCCATAATGATGATTACAAAGATCCGCAGCAAGGTTCTAAACCTTCTCTAGTTTATGAGATAGATTTTTCCATTCTTCTGTGTTGAGAGAGGAAAAGTCTCCCCCCCACCCTCCCTATATCATTCTCTTACCTACTATATATACTAGGTATTCCCACTTGCCCAACGGTCTTTAGCTAGGATACTCTAATTTGCCAATTACACTTTAGGTCGACCTCCCTAAGTGCCATGGCATGCTTCGCCGTCCATGTTTTCTGATGGTTCGCGGCCGAGGTGCTCATCGTTATGGTGCCTTATGGGTACAACCACGTCTTATTCGACTCCTCGCCATTCCTTTTTTTTCTAATTCTCGTGTGGTCGGATTTCGTCCTATAAACTTGAGGGTCTATGGGAAATAGCCTCTTTATCTTGCGTAGGAGTAAGGACCAGAGGCGGACCCAAAATTTTTATGCGATGGGAACACATTATTCTGCTCAACCAGTGCCCTATAAAAGCTTTTAGTGTTCAGGGTGCCAACTGCTTTAAATTAACCATTTTAAAGGTACATATGTATATATATATACAAATTTCAGCCGAAGTTTACGGGGTTCGCTGACCCCTCACCCATACTCATGGGTCCGCCTCTAGGTAAGGTCTACGTACATCTCACGTCACAGACACCTCTATCTTGTGTAGCCTGTAGGGGTAAGGTTTGGTACATCCCACTTTCCCAGACGTTATTTGTGAAATTATACTGGGGTATGTTATTGTTGTATATACACATCTAAATATTCTTGATAGGTCACTCATATTTCCACGTGTTGACACATAGGCTTCTGATAACATTCTGATTGTTGATAATCTTAATAGAGACATGTATAGCACTATAGCTGGATCTCTCCATATGGTAAAATTCCTATTTTCATTAGTAAGTGACCTTATGGGAGATAAAGAGAGATGGAAACGACAAATGTGGAGAAAATGATCATACAATTTAATATTATATCATAGGAGAGTAGGAGACAAAGGTTATTGATCCAAGACTTATTGTATGTAAAATATAATTACATACTTAGCGCCCCCCCCCC
>ML271409.1:82747-109707 GCA_005239495.1 Nicotiana undulata | reverse complement strand
CCCACCCCCCATCCAAACCCAACCCACACCACACAAAAAAAAATGAAAAAGCAGCAGGCTTGCACCTGCATATTGATCATATGTCAAATAAGTAGTGTAACATTTTATCATCACCTGAGGACGCGTATAGTCAATTAAAATAAAAGTGTAAAATGTCTATCAGCTCAAACTTTTAACTAGATGATCACACAATTTAATTCCATTACCAAAAAAAAGAAATGGCGATGAATGAAGAAAGATTTGAAGGTAATGGAGATGTATCCGCAATTTCCCCATCAAAGATTTATGGAGGGGTGTCCCGAAGGGACGGCCCAGTTGGGTTTGGAGGGCGCTGTCCCCACGGGCGACGCAAGTTCGAACCACTTCAACGTTTTTTGAATTTCAGCCTGTCGAACGAGGTTTATCTGGTTTACAGGCTACTACACAGTAGGATTATCCAATGCACATAAAATACTCACCCGAAGGGCAGAGATTGTAACAACTGCGAATTTCCTAATATTCTAAAAAAATAGATTTATATTTTTACTAGAGAACTTTCCAGTTAGAATCCAGTGGAGTTCCAAAATAAATATCGTACAGTATACGAAAAACCAAAAATATATCACAGTGACTTATGATGGCGACGGATCGAATTGAACAGCAAATTATAGGTAACCTAAATATATATATATATATATATATATGACCAAGAAAAATAGGATGAATAGGTCTAGATTCATTGGCACCATTTAGAAATCAAATCCATGCTGTAAAAAAGACTATGACGTGTCCTTTTGAATTCATTCCCTCTTTTTCTATTTTCTTCTTTAATCAAGTTACATTTGCACTATATACTAATTGGAAAATTCCTTATTAATGAGTTGTCAATTCTCTACTAGGAGGAGCATGTCATTGACTTGGTTTTGCACCTAGCCTTTTTTTTTTCTTTCTCTTTTTTTTTTTTAAAAAAAAAGCTAGAATATGTTAGAATTAAAAACAAATTGGGATGAAATAATCTGGCTTCGATAGTGTATTCAATGTCCTTAAGGAATTTAAGCTTCCCACTAATTGCTGCAGGGATAATAGCAGAATTCCTCCAGGATTTTACAAAGCCTCCGAAATTCGAGTTTCAACAATTAACTCGAATTTCTCACAAAAGCAGAATATTTGTGAGTTGTAGAAAATAAGTAGAAGAGAAAGAGATGGAATTTTCAGATAATTTCGTTTTGGAGAAGAGATAGGTATTTATAATACCTCCAGGAGTCTGTTGGAATCTCTTCATAACAGGCACCTTTTAAAACCAATAATTACCTTCTTTTGAATTTAAAAGAAATTAATTAAAAGCGTTTTCTAAAATTAAGTGTCCCAAGTGCCCAATCTTAACTATTAATAATATAGCCAAATTCCAATTTCCCTCCAAAACACCCTAAAAAATATTCAAACTAATAAGACAAACGAAATGGTTCCAGTGAATCGGACCAGAAGAGAGAAAGAATTCTTTTTCAAAGGCTGTCGATAGGCTCCGGTGTCTGATATTTGTACTAAAGCCCGATTAAATTCGAAGTCACACAGGAAAATTACATAGTAAAGGATAAAACTTCCCCTAACAAAAGTGGCTTTATATACAAGGCTCGAGCCTAACACCTCTTATTAAGAACCAACGAATACTCATTTTGAGTTGGCCAAGTTTAAGTAATTGTGATGCTACAAATTTTATATTATGCATATAATTTGTCACCTGTCTACCAATTAACAAGGTGATTTACATCAATTGGTTAAACACTTATTCATGTTAATAGATTAATATTATATTAATAAGATATGATCATCATTTATGAATTATTATTATAAAATCAAAGAACGATGAAAATCAAAAGAAGAAAATAAAGTCTGTCAAGTATGAAAGGAACAAGCCAGCACTAATAGAAGGGAAAGTAATTTTTGCTGCTTTCTTTCAAAGTCCAAAAGTAGACATTAGGTTGGCAATTATCCCAAATAAATTAATAAACGTACATTAGTGCTTATGCCGTTTTTATATATTTTATCTAGTACTTCCAGCTGCTGCTTGTATCACCTTACATAAAAAATCGTTGAGTACTGAAAATAGGTCGCCAAACTACGACCGAGAGTTTTGCCTTTTGAAGCGCCAGTCGCGTAGGACGATCGGGCCAGGCCGAGTTAGAAAGACTTTGATGACTGATTTCGTTTTTTAGTTTGGCTTGCTTTAGCGTTCAATGTGAAAAATTCAATCAGTATGAGCCTGGTTCTTTCGAACCCGCTACGCCCCTGATTTTTACTATGCGCTAATATGATATCTTACATTATATTATTTTAAAAGGTTATTTTCATATCTTGAACTTATGAACTCTTTATCATATAGTAATAATATTTACGGTTACGCCAATACTTCCCTTTATTTAGAGATACTATTCATAACATCAATGTTTATAGCTTAGTAATATCAGCAAAAATCTTTTACACAATATATATATATATATGAGTTTGATTTCTATTGTCCTTTCTTTCTTGGGAAAATGATTTTGTATAACCGCTCTTATAATAATAGTCGAAAATGTATATATTTTGTATAACTTTTGTATAAATAATCATTTCTTTATGGTATATACAAAATATATACAAATTTTATATACTTTTGCGGCTATCGAATGTAATTAGTATTTGTCGGGGCAAAAAGTGATCTTTGTCCTTCCCTCTTCCCTTTCCGTTTCGTAAAAATATCATGGGCTAACCAGTTTTCAGACTGGTCATTCAAAAATAGTCAGCATTTGCAAAGTCATTGAAAAATATATAGCCACTATTTTACTGCAACACGAAAAGTTCAAGCATAATATACTGGTGATCGGTGCACCTGTGTATGAACTTCCAGCATATTATGTTGGAACTCCAATATGCGAAAAGTTTAAGCATAATATACTGGAGATTGGAGCACCTGTGTATGAACTTTCGGTATAAATATACTGGAGTTCCAGTATAATATACTGGAATTCATATATTAGTTTGGAATTCCAATATCAGATTTTTATCAGTAAGTGAAAATTTTTTAATTACTTTTAAAATTGTGACTATTTTTGAATGACCACTTGTAAATCTGGCTATTTTTGAATTTCGCCCTACCCTTTCCCTTTCCCTTTCCCAATCCCATTATGTAATGGAGTAAAAAAATAAAAATGAAAAACTCGAAGCAAAATACATGTTGAAATTTTATAATTCAATTATTAAAAGCAGCAAACGAAGCATCATTTTTCATTTCTCGATTTCTTCCTTCTTCTTGTCTTTGTAGTGATATTATTATATAGGTTTCAGACCTATAAACATAACTCTATAAAGTCAAAGACATCTCATTAATTTCTTTGTGATTGACCGTGCGTGCGTTAAGTAGTCAACAAAAGAAGCTTCTAAAGTTAATTAATTTTAATTACTTTGATTAAATAATAGATCAATCTAGGTTGCTTGAGACTAAATAATCATTTTTAAATCCAAATAACTTTTTATGATACATGCACTTTGCTTTGCTACACCATTTTTACACACAACTAGCTACTTACTCCAAATTCAAAAGGCCAAAAAAGAAAAATCAGTTCAAACGTCTAAGTGGGCGTTTGGACATAAATGGAAAAAAAAAGTGGAAAGTTATTTTTCGTAAAAAATGGTATTTGAAAATAAGAGTTGTGTTTGCACATGAATAAAATTTAGAATTGTTTTTCATTTTTGTGAGTGCTTTGAAGTGAAAATTTTGAAAAACAATTTTTTCGAGTTTTTCAAATTTCGAAAAATTCTGAAATTCAACTCTAAGTGAAATTTGAAATTTTCATGGCCAAACGCTGATTCTGAAAGAAAAAGGAAAAAAGGAAAAACTTTATGGCCAAACGGGCACTTAGTAAGAGTTTATCATTTTAAAAGGGAACTTTACATAACTGTCACGGTTTAAAAGAAATATAACAAATTCTTAGCATGAAATCCAATATTACAGTTTTGGCAGGAAAATATTTATATTTGTAGCACACAGTTCCGTTAAAATAGGAATATTAATTATTAATCCCTAAACATAAGCAATTTGAATGAAAAGTCAATAATTCTTTGTACAAAAATCATGTCTTTCTCCTTATCTATTAGCTTTCCTTCTTTTTCTTCGTCTTCTTAGTTTTGTTTGATGACAAAGCACATATTTTCTAAATTTGTTCCATTCGTCTTCTTTTTAATTATCTTAAGTTTATCTCTTCCTTTTTTCTTCCGTTCTTAAGATAAAGATCTTACTTTGATAATAATATATGTTAATATATACAAAAAATATATATAAAAAATATACATTGAATTAACACATAAAAAAACCATCTTCAATTAAGATGGCACTTACACATGTGAAATATACATAAAAAAAAATATCTTGAATTTAATTAAGATGGCACTTGATATATAAAGTATATTTGAAATATACATTAAAAATACATCTTAAAATAAGATGGTACTTCACAATTAAAATACACAACAGTTATATACATAAAAATATATTTTGAATTAAAATGATACTTGATATACAAAGTATAAAAGATGTATAAATCAAATAGAAATAGACAAAAAAAGTACTTCATGTGATTAGTGAGTCAGTTAACTTATTAAACGTTGAGCTTAATTTTTATAATATACTGATAACGAAAAAAAAGTCCTCTTTATAAAATAAATAATAAAACTTGCCAAAAGAAATATCTAAATTACTGATGAGTCAAACACAAAAAGTCAAAGTAAACAAAGAATAAATTAGTCCCTAACGCAAGAAATCTAATTGTCCATTATAAGCTGCAAAATATATCTAAACTATTGTTAAGAGTCAAATAAAAATTGTCAACACCAAAGATGAATTAGGACTCTTAATTTGGATTTAAGTTACGAACACAAACATTATCAGAACTTTTTACACAACTGAGTATTTATAGCAAAGTAGCTATCATTTATAATTATTTTATAAGTGTTCTGATATATAAATATATATTTTTTTGTTTCTTATTCGGTGTCCGATACTCGTATTGAGGCCCGACTAAATTTGAATTTGTGGGATGTCCCACATTGGAGGGTAAAGTGTTCCCTAACAAAGGCGACTTCATACCCAGAGCTCGAATCCGAGACCTTTGATTAAGTATGAATGAGTACTTACCACTCAACTACAACCTTCGTTAGTGATATAAATATACTTTTATTTATATCGCAGTGCATCGAACTTTAACCGATCTTGGCAAACTGTGGGAAGTTTTTAAGTTGTAGCTCCAAAACCTAATTTCAATTATGACAATTTGTAAATTGTAAAAAAAATGAGAGCAGTGTACTTAACATCAACTTCCATTAGAGATGCTTCCACGGTTAGCAGAACATCATATCAGAGTTGGTCAAATTTGAAAATCCAAGGAGTCCAGTTGATTTCAAAGTTGGTCTTTTTAGAAGACTTTTCTTTACATTGTCACGACCCATTTGCACCTCCGAAAGGCATTGTGACGGCACTTAGTCTATTCGGCAGTCACAACCCATAAGCCTATCATTGCTGAAAAATGAAAGAAAACATAAAGATAAAAGCCAAACAGTTCAAATTAATAAGCAAGGATAATGCCACTCGGCATATACAAGATCATCACTCCCAAAACTCGGAATGTCCCCAGTCACAAGCTTCTAAGAGTCTAAATTGCTCTATACAAAATTTCTACACAGGGGAATAGAAGGGGACTCCGAGATCTGCGGGCGCGAGCAGAAGTACCTTGAAGTCTCCTCAAGAAGCAACCACACACTAGACCCGAGGCTGATAGCTCGTACCTGGATCTACACACGGAAAACATGTGCAGGAAGGGGCATGAGTACACCACAATGGTACCCAGTAAGTGCCAAACCTAACCTCGATCGAGTAGTGACAAGGTCAGGTCAGGGCCCTACCGGTGTAAATATAATGAACTAAAACAATAAGAGATATGAATATATACTACAGTAAAATAATTAAGGAAGTCCACAGTAATAAAAGTCAAGAAAACCTAAAGCTCAAAACAAAGGAAATACAACAGAGGAATCTCCCGAGATACCATCCCGTAGACCCAAAATAATTATGCAGTACAAGGGAATCTCTCGGAACACGTCCGTAGTCCCAAAATAAATATGCAGTGCTGGAAAATCTCCCGAAGTACGTCCATAGTCCAAAAGTAAATATGTAGTATAGCCAATGACACAAACAGTTATAGCACCGATATTTATAATTTAGGCTAAGTGCAACTAAGGAGGAACGGGAGTTTCACCACAACATGTTGCACGGAGTTCAAATAGACAGTCAAGACACTTAGGCATGCCTTCGTAATCTAAACAAGATAATTACATAAGCTAGTGTAGTTCAAACAAGGAAAGAAAACGAAGTTATGATTTAGTGAAAAACGGAGTTTACAACAAATAGCCTGTGTACATACTCATCACCTCACGTACACGGCGCTCATATATCAAACAGTACCAAAATCTTACGGCGAAGTTGCCCCCCACAAGGTTAGGCAAGTCACTTACCTCGAACCGCTCAAAATCAATAGGAAACCACGCTCTTTCCACGAGTATCAAACTCCTAATGGACCAAATCTAATCAAATCAATTACATAACATAAATATAGCTACGAGTAACTATTTTTGCTAATGAATACGAAGTTAAGGCAAGAAAATAGGAAAATGCCCAAAAAGCCTCCCCGGGCCTACGACTCGGAATCGGGTAAAAGTTACCAATTTAGAACACACATTCGCTCACGAGATCATTTGTACAAAAATCACCCAAATCTGATTCCTAATCCTCACTCAGAAATTCGATTGAGGAACTTTCCCCCCATATTCCTACATTTCTCACTCAATTTCCTTGATTACATGAAGAAAACTACAATAGATTAATGCAATGTAACCAAAATCGAGTAAGTAATCGTTGCCCACAAATTTCCTCTGAAAACCCCTCAAGAAATCTCCTTCTCCCGAGCTCAAAAATCAAAAAAATGAGTGAAATGAACTTAACCCTTGATTCTGTCCCCTTTTCTACCCAGCGATCCTCGCACCTGTGGCTCTTTTTCGCACCTGCGTAATTGTTTAACCAAAGAATTAGATTCTCTGCCAAAGCTATTTTAAGAAGTACACGAGTTTCTGATAACCAAAGAATAAACTAATAATTGCCAGAAAATTTGTAATTGGAAAGCAGTAAGATGCACGAAAAAGTAAGTGTATTGCAATAGTAGTTCGAATGTGTCTTACAAGTTATATTTTACTCCCTTATATAGGGAATTTCTTTATATAACGTCTACCCTTTTCAGTAATTGAGCATTAATGACTAATAATGGCATTAATGTAACGTTACAATGATTAATCGTAACTGTTGCATGAAGGTTATGTAACGTCTGGATCATTAATTGAAGATCTCCGAATCTGCACTTTATTCTGCTCGGATTCATTTTGACCATGTCTCTTCATCTTCTCAATCAGGTTGAGATTCCCGTAGCTGATTACCCCGTGGATATGTTATTCCGTGCCTCTTTGCCTCGTACCTCTTCATAGAGTCCTGTCCAGTTGTTACGTTTTCATTGTTCCACATAGATTGTTGAGTCATCACAATTGTTACACGTGTGAAGCTCTTTTTTACCAATACAATAATCCCCATCGCAAGTGCAGAAATCACTTAAGTTCTCAAGTCCCGCATCTGCCAACAATGGGCCGCACCTGCGCGCCCGCTCATGCAGAACCTCTTCCGCTCCTGCGATCCTTCACCACATCTGCGATTCCTTCCCCGCATCTGCGGGCATCGTGGATGCGTAAATACCTCGCACCTGCGATCCCGGCCTAAGTTGACCAGTTCCTCTTCTGCGCTCCAAGTCCCGCTTTTGCGGACTCGCACCTCCGGTGGCCTCTTCACAGGTGCAATTACACCAGCACCAGAAAACCTTCAACAATGGCCTAAGTCCAATTTTCAACTCGTTGAGCATCTGAAACACACCCGAGACCTTTAGGACCTCAATCAAACATATCAACCCTTCTTAAAACACCATATGAACTTAGTCGAGCATTCAAACCATGTTGAACAACATCAAAAACATGAATTATGCATGGATTCAAGCCTAAGGAACTTTGAATTTTTCAAATTCTACAAACGACGCCGAAATATATCATCAAACCCTGTCCGAATGACTTCAAATTTCACACTCAAGTCACAAATGACACTACGAACCTACTGTCACTTCCAAAATTCTATTTCGGGCTCGATATCAAAATTTTCACCACCTCCAAATCTCCAAAATTTCGACTTTCGCCATTACAAGCCTAAATAAGCTACGGACCCCCAAAACACATTCTGGACACGCCCCTAAGCCCAAAATTATCCAACGGTGCTAATAGAATCGTCGGAATTCCATTCCGAAATCGTCTTCACACAGTGTCGACTGCAGTCCAAATTCTAAGACTTAAGCTTTCATTTAGGGACTAGGTGTCCCAAACACTCCGAAACTCACAACCAATCATCCCGGCAAGTCAAAATAGCAGAAATAGCTCAAACTCTCAAAACAATCGGCCGGGTCGTTACACAAATGATTTAACCTAAATAGTCGTCTACTCAACCACTTAAACTAAAAATAGCTATTGTATATATAATTTATAAATAATATATGTATAACCATATATAACATGTATATAATCTATGCATATTGTCTAGAAAAGTATAAAATGAATCTAGTCGGCTATTTGTCTGAAGATTCTCTAATTTTTTAAACCACGGTACGTCATTGGGCACCTACTATCAAAGGCGAACCTATGTTGTAAAGATAAGGGTTATCGCCTCAACAGGATCACCAACCTTTGCTTTACCTTTTGCTGCCTTCTTTCTCTTGCTCTCTTGCAGATCCTTCTCCAACTTCTCATCCTCTTCTCTCATTGTATTACCAGTAGCACGTACCTTAGGGACATGTGCATCAGCAGAAACAATAGCTTTCCTTTTCTTTAAAGGAACTGGGGCTTTAGACTTCTTGGAATTTGGAGTCCTTCTTTTCTTAGGGTTGTATGAGTCCCCCAGCTTCTTTAGTCTTTCAGCCAAAGTCTCTTCCCCAGATGAAACGGGTTCATCTGTTCCTTTCCTCAAACTTTCTAACCCTGCTGCTGCTTCCTCAACTCCACTGGTTCCCCCTAAAACTGTGATATCTCCTTCAAGATTTTCAAGAATGGGACCACATATTTCCAGCGTGGTATCATCCCCCCTAGTTCCCCTCACACTTCCATCTCCCTCAATCTCAAGAACCTTCTCTTTCCCAGATTTTCTTTGCCTATTTGGCACTTCCACATCTACCACAGACCCCACCAACACAAATCGTTGATCAACAGAAGTAATTTCAGAAGTAGCTTCAAGATTACCTTTCTCAACACTGGTTGAACCAGATGCTTCTCCTTCATTGGATGATCTGAATGACTCGCTTGACGATTCCGTAGTACCTTCGTCAGCTTGTTACAAATCTTCCAAGAATTTTGACCTAGAACCTGAGGCCACAGATTTGCGTGCAAGAACTTTAACTCGACGAGGTTTGGGTGATGGTGTAGGGTTTGGTGTAGGTTCAGGGATAGGAGGGTGTTCAGGGGTTGGCGATCTAGAGGGTGATTGAGCACTATAAACAGACGTGGATTTGGAGTCTGATTCATAATTACCTCCGTCGTAATCACGATTTGGAGATGAATCAGAAGAGGGTGGAGGTGGTGAAGACATCTTTTGCGTTTAGAGAGAAAAAGATGAGTAAGCAATTTTTGGTTGTGAGTTGAACTAGGTTCTACGAGTACTTTATGCAAAAGAGATTAATGATGGCCTATTTATAATTTGTGGACGGGGAGATTACAACGGAAGAGTATTAACTCAAGTGGGATACTACTCAATTCAGAACTGTTATTGATTGGACATTGAAAAGACAGTTACTTTCCCCCTAAAACTAGGCTAATCAAGTGAGACGGGACATCTTGAAACTGGTTCATTATTTGAGTAAGTACGAGAAATTGAATTTGAACCACAAATAGATAGAGTCCTGCTCATGTATGATTGTACTTGAATTAATAAATGTATGGAGATGAGAACGTACATTGTCAGTCACATGAATCAGCATGGATGAACCAGGTTCATCCTGTTTGAAAATTTAAATTGCCTCAATTTACAAAGATAGATAGACATCATTAGTAACCATGGAATCATATTAATACATGGCAAAAGAGTATGGCAATAAAGACATGATGCTGAGCAATTATTAATCTGATTAAGTACCTAATTAAAATTTTCTAGCAAAAAAAAAATCTTTTTTTCAAGTTTTTTTTCCAATCAGGTGATCTTAATCATCCCTAATTCAAGCTTGTTTCTCTCATAATGCTCCCTACTCAGTGCTTTGGTAAATATATCAGCAATTTGACGATCAGTAGCACAAAATTCGATTGAGATAATTCCTTTTTCATAGTTATCCCTTAGGAAGTGGTGTCTAACATATATGTGCTTAGTTCTCTTATGATGAACCGTGTTCTTCGTCATACTAATAGCACTAATGTTATCACAGAAAATAGGAATGCATCCCACATCAATGCCAAAATCCATGAGTTGTTGCTTGATCCATAGCAACTGGGCACAGCAAGAGGCTGCAGCCACATATTCAGCCTCAACAGTAGACAAGGCTACTGAATTTTATTTCTTGGTGGCCCAAGAGACAAGACAGGAGCCCAAAAAGTGAGCCATGCCTGAAGTACTTTTCCTGTCAACCAGGAAACCTGCATAATCAGTATCAGCATATCCTACAAGGTCGAAATTATTATCTTTAGGATACCAAAGACACAAATCAGTGGTGCCTTTCAAATATCTCAGAATTCTTTTCACTGCAGTGAGGTGGGACTCTTTTGGATTTGCCTGAAACCTAGCACACAATCCCACACTGAACACAATATCTGGTCTGCTTGCAGTGAGATACAATAGAGACCCTATCATTCCTCTGTATAGCTTCTGATCAACGGATGAACCAGGTTCATCCACATCCATTTTTGTTGTTGTGGCTATAGGGGTGTCTATTACCTTTGAGTCCTCCATCTTAAACTTTTTGAGGAGTTCTTTCACATACTTCTGTTGATGAATCATCATTCCATGTGGAGTTTGCTTGATTTGCAAGCCTAAGAATAAGTTTATCTCACCCATCATACTCATTTCAAACTCACTCCCCATTAGTGTAGCAAATTCCTTGCTAAGATTTTTAGTGGTTTCCCCAAATATGATATCATCAACATATATTTGCACAATCAGAAGATCTTTGCCCTTTTCCTTTAAGAACAGAGTACTGTTAATTTTGCCTCGTTTGTACCCATGTTCCATCAGGAATTTTTACAGTCGCTCATAACATGCTCTAGGTGCTTGTTTGAGACCATAAAGATCAGGTGACTCTTTGCATTCAAAACCTGGAGGCTGTTTGACAAATACATCTTCCTTCAAATAGCCATTAAGAAAAGCACTCTTAACATCCATCTTATGGAGAGTGAATTCCATATGTGCAGCAAATGCTATAAGAAGTCTGATTGCCTCCAATCTTGCTATAGGAGCAAAGGTCTCATCGTAGTCAATTCCTTATTCTTGACTATACCCTTGAACAACTAGTCTTGCCTTATTTCTTGTAACAGTTCCATCCTCATCGAGTTTGTTCCTGAAGACCCACTTCGTGCCAATCACTGATCTGTCTAGTGGCCTAGGTACCAAGTGCCATACTTGACTTCTTTCAAATTGATTCAGTTCCTCTTGCATGGCATTTGCCCAATCAACATCTTGTAGGGCTTCACCAATGTTCTTTGGTTCGATTAAGGATAGGAAGGCATCAAACGCACACAGATTTTTCAAGGAAGCTCTTGTTTTGATTCCAGATGACAAATCTGTTATGATGTTCTCAAGAGGGTGAGAACTCTGATATCTGTGTGGTTTGAGTACTGGTAGTTCACTTCTGTATAGTTCCATGTTGTTTTGTTGTTGTGGAGCAAGATCAGGACCAATATTCACATGTTGAGTTCCCCATGTCATGTTGCTTGGGTTAGTTGGACCTGGTCCATCACCTGTTCCATCTCCCATGGTTGCTTCACTGTGTTCACAGCTTCTCACCAGTCCAAGCTCCTCATCTTTTGGTTCCTACTGTCCCAACCCCTATAATTTCACCTTTCTTTCCGTTTCCAAAGGAGACATTTCCTCCTTTGAGGTTTTCAAGTGAAAGGAACTGTTCCTTGTTCCCCGTCATATGCTTTGAGCAGCCACTATCCAAAAACCAAATTAGGCTGCTTCCTCTCACTTGTACCTACAAAAGGAAATCAGTGGTTAGTTTTAAGAACCCAAACTAGTTTAGGTCCTTTTCTATCAGAGAATGGATGAATCAAAATTTTCTTGGCCTAATTTGGTAGCCAGTTTGTTTTTTGACAAACCTCTCATTTTTTCGACTGGCCTGCTCTTTTGCATTATACTCATATTTGTAATGTCCAGTCTTACCACAGTGGGTGCAGATTTTAGTTTCATGAAGAGAGAGATACTTTCTTTTGGGATCCCACTTGGGTAATTGACTCCCAAAACCAAGCCCTCTCCGGTTGCTACTATGGTTCTCTTGAAGCCATGTTAGGGCATCAGAAGATTAATTCCATTTACAAGTTCTATCTAATTCATGTTTGACTTTGCCAAGCTCTTCTTTAAGTGATCTTATCTGTTCATCCTTGGCATACATTTTATCTTTTAGTTTTTCCAGATTTTCCTCTAACATGACATGAGAGTAATCAACAACCTTTTTACTGGATACTAATTTCAATTTTAAGTTTTCAGATTTTAATTCTAGAATCTCAGTCTCAAGTGGATGAACCTGGTTCAACAGGACAGTGTTTTTCTTTTCAGATTCACTGACTCTCATTTCCAGGTTCATGCACTTTGCTTTTAGCATTGCACATTCTTTAGAGAGTTGATCATTCTCTTTGGATGTTTTCTCAGAATCATCTATGAAATCAAGTAGCAACTCAGAGAGTCTTTCCTTGGACAGGAACTTTATTTTATTTTTAAGATGGAAAATACTTACCTGTGGTTCTTCATGTGATTCCTCATCAGATTCTCCAAGTGCCATGAGCGCCTAATCTTCAGTCTCCCTATCTTCTTATTCCTCATCTGAACTTTCCCCCTAAGCAGCAACCATAGCGTTAATTGTGATTTTCTTGGGTTGGATCATTTCCTTCTTCCTGTTCCTTCTTTCATATCTCTCCTTTTTCCATTCTACTTCCCACTGAGGACGATTTTTGATGAGATGGTCAGTCTTACCACATTTGTAGCATCCTTCATTGGTTGGCCTTTCTGGAGCTTTTGCTTTTTCGTAGTTTCCACCTCTAGAGATGCCTTTCTTTCTCATGAGGAAGTTTCTGAATTCTTTGGTAATCATGGCCAACTCATATTCCTCCAGATCTTCTCCCTCAGTGATTCTCAATTCTAGAATCCTCTCCTTCTTTGGACCATCCATCTTCATTGTCTGCCTTCTGAGTTCATAGGCAGTGAGGTTTCCAATCAGCTCATCCAATCTCAGGGTTGCCATATTCTTGGATTCCTGGATAGTAGTGATTTTGCTTTCCCAGGAAATTGGCAAGACCCTTGTCAGGATCTTCTCAACCCTGTCCTCTTCAAGAATGATTCTTCCAAGAGACTTTAGTTCATTGGTCAAGGTTGTGAACCTTGTATACATCTCTTGGATAGTCTCTCCTTCTTTCATAGTGAAGTTTTCATACTGAGAGTATAGTAGAGTACCTCTTGACCTCTTTACCTAAGGTGTTCCTTCATGGGCTACTTGTAGAGTATCCCAGATTTCTTTAGTTGTGGTATAACTTTGGATTCTGATGTATTCATCTGGGCCTAATCTACAAACTAGCCACTTCTTGACCTTAGCATTCTTCTCCCATTTCTTTAGGTCTTCAGCAATGCAATCAGCCCTAGTCTTTGGTACATCCACACCTTCAGCAGTCTTCTTCATTGTAGCTAGAGGCCCATCAGTGACTATGTCCCAGAGTTCATAGTCTTCTCCTATCAGGTGCTCCTTCATCCTGTTCTTCCACCAAGAGTAGTATTGGCCATTGAAGAGTGGTGGCCTTGCAGTTGATTGACCTTTCCAATTCCCAGGTGGTGCACTCATTTTGATCTTTTCCAAGGTGTTAGCCTTTTCAAGAATAACCTGCTCTGATACCAATTGATGTTTTAGACGTCAATATAAGTTAGTTGTGTGGTACCCAATTTTCGAGTGCTGTCTTACTTGAAGAACCTGGTTCTTCTTGGTGTTCCAACTACTGCTGTTTACGGAATAATAAAAGCAATAAAGTAAAAACACAGAGATTTTTACGTCGAAAACACCTGGCTCAAAAGGTGAAAAAATCACGACCTACTCCTCAGTAGAATTTTCTCAAAACTTCACTAAAAACTCTGAGCCAAACGGACTTACAAAATAAACTCTTTTGTAATCCTAGGATTAACTCTAACCTTATGTAGTAACTAGCCTCTAGCTAATTTCTACCTGCTTCAAGTTAACTCTAACTTGAACAATGTGTACCTATTACAATTGCTTCTATGAAAGCTGAAAAGATACAATGTTAAACTCCTACTACACTCAACTAGACTCAATAGTCAATCAGATGGAACTGTTTCTTCTAGTTGAAATGTAGCCTTTGTATCGCACTATGATTCTGCTAGCAAGATAACTCTGGGAACTTTGCTATTAGATTTTGATTTGCTTCAGTGTTTGTGCGTTGTCTTTCATCATAAATACCTCGAGTATTTATAGAGTCATTTGTTGAGCTTGTCGTCCAGTTCTAGTCCAACTCTACCTGGGTGAACGAATTCTTATCAACCTCAACTTCCTTCCTTTGTTATTCTCCTTGCTGAATTCGACTTCAATCTTCTCATCAGTTTGCAACCTTTTCGCATTAGGAGACATTCTCTTGGTTCATTGACAAGTCACAGTCACGAATATCTCCTATGTATATATGGTTCATGTGCCAGCTATTCAGTTCCAAGATGTGTGCCCTGATGGACCTGGTTCAACTGGTCAACCTTTATCAATCTTCAAAACTATGTAGTGACATGGGTCAACAATAGCGCATGGATTTTTGTTTCTCCCTTGTAGATCTTCTAAGAGAGGTTTCAGGAGCATTCGAAGTAGTTACCTGAGCAGGAATTGGTTGTTGATCAACCACAACTTCATCAACTGGAAAATTCATAACATCCACACCATGATGATCATTTTGATCTTGATTACTATCTCCATCATTGTCTTGGGTTCCTTCATGTGCAATAGGTGCCTTAGCAATTGAAACTGGATCAATATCAACTAAGCTCTCATTACTCTGAGAATCTATCTTCTCAGCTTTGTCAATATCTTCAATAGTTTGGTCTTCAAAGAATATTGCATCACGACTTCTAATAAGTTTATTGTCAACTGGATCGCAAAAACGATATCCAAACTCATCTTGACCATAACCGATAAAGATGCACTCCTTAGTTTTTACATCCAATTTCGATCTCTCATCTTTAGGAACATGCACACAAGCTTTACACCAAAAAACTCTCAGGTGATCATAAGAAACATCTTTGGCAAACCAAACTCTGTCTGGAACATCACTATCCAAAGCAACAGCAGGAGACAAATTGATAACATTTAAACTCTCAGGTTAAGTGTTTCCGCCCAAAATGTATTTGGAAGTTTAGCTTCTAAAAGAAAGCATCTAACTCTCTCAACTAGAGTTCTATTCATCGTCTCTGCCAAACCATTCAATTGAGGCGTCTTGGGAGGAGTTTTCTGATGTCGAATTACTTGTTCCTTGCAATAGTTATCAAAGGGACCACAATATTCACCACAATTGTCAGTGCGAATACATTTTAATTTCTTCCCCGTCTATCTCTCAGCTAAGGCCTGAAATTCCTTAAGCACGCCAAGTGCATGATCTTTAGATTTCAAAGGATACACCTAGAGCTTACGAGAATGATCATCAATGAAGGTCACAAAGTAAAGTGCACCACCTTTTGACTTTACTTTAAAAGGCCCACACAAATCAGACTGTACTAGCTCCAATAAATCGGGCTTTCTTGAGGGAGGATGGCTATGAAAGGAAACCCTTTTCTGTTTTCCAGCTAAACAATGGATACACATTTTCAGCTTTGCTTGTTTCACTCCAAAAAGCAAACTTTTCTTAACCAAACACGTAATCCCCCTCTCACTCATATGACTCAATCTTCTGTGCCACAGTTCTGATAAAGTGTCACTTTCCACTAAATTTATGGACTCATTAAGAATAGAGCCCTGTGTCACATATAAATGACTAGACTTGACTCCTCGATCCACTACTAACGAGCCCTTGGTGAGCTTCCATTGTTCATTAAAGAGGGCATTATGGTAACCTTCATCGTCTAGTCTTCCTGCGGAGATCAAATTGAAAGGAAAGTTTGGAGCATGCTTGACATCTTGAAGAACTAACATTGAACCATTATTAGTTTTCAAACAAACTGTACCAACACCAAACACCTTAACTTCACTAGCATTGACCATCTTTAATACTCCAAAATCACAGGAGTATAAGATGAGAAAAAATCTTTTCTTGGTGTGACATGTGAGGTAGCTCCAGAATCTACTATCCAGCTCGTCTCCTAGGATACTAAATTTATGACATTTTCATCATAAGCAAAAAGAAGGTCATCTCGAACAATAGCAGCAACATTGTTCTCGTTATTTTCAACTTTATTTCCTTCTCTAATGTATTGCAAACACTTGTGGAAAAACCTTTTGATGTGTCCTTTCTTGCCACAATGATTGCATGTAATATTATGGTATTTGGACCTTGACTTACTTCTACTTTTACCTCTATTCCACGAGCCTCTTGTTCTATCTCTCCCCGGTCTTCTGTAACCAAGATATCTGCTTGTGAGGTCGAACCCTGAGATTTTCTTCCTACTTCCTCGTTCAACACACCACTCTTGGCATATTCCATGGTCACCTTACTTCCAGGAGCTGAATTTGTCAAAGAAACACAAAGAGTTTCCCAAGAGTCTAGAAGAGTATTAAGAAGCCAAAGTCTTTGTATCTCATCATCAAAATTAACTCCCATTCCAGACAGCTGATCAAGGATGCGCTGAAAATAATTTATGTGATCAAGTATAGGGTTGCCTTCCTTGTATTTAAAGGTCATCGATTGTTTTAGCAGGAACAACTTGTTGTTCCCAGTTTTTGAAGCATAGAGAGTCTCTAGCTTTTTCCACAATGATTTCGCATGTGTCTCATTCACAATATGGTTGCGAACATTATCTTCAACCCATTGTCGTATATATCCACATAATTGTTGGTTCTCGAAATTCCAATCTTTATCAGATATACTCTCGGGTTTATGAGCTGCAAAAACGGGTAGATGCATCTTCTTCACGAACAACAAATCTTTCATCTTGCTTCTCCAAACATTATAGTTTATCCCATTTAAACATACCATCTTGCTCATATTTGCCTCCATTCCATAACAACTTGGATAAATAACCAAGTCTCTAATACCACTGTTATGTCGAGGAAGAGGCAAACCCTAAAATAAAGAAGATAAAGAACACCAAATTTTAACGTGGAAAACCCTTCATATCGAAGGGAAAAACCACGGGATAACAAAGATCCAAAAAGCTCTACTATAACAATAAGAGGTTACAAAAGTTCTCCAAATTGTCTATACAACAAGTGCCAAACACGGAGCAACAATAGCAACAAGAGCAACAATAAATCAATTGAACAAAGAGGAAAATCCACACAAACGAAGTTGTTGTTCGAGGCTCGAAATCATATCTACGGGCTTCCAAATCCGATCTCCACCATCAAATCAAAGACTAAGATGTTACGAACACTTAGTCAAAATTTCAGCCTAATCCAACAGTTAACGAATCGGAAAACGTAATTTGAAGTTGGCTGGTCGGAACAAAAATCTGCAGCAAAACAAATACTTTTCGATCCAGTAAAGTTGTCTCTTTGTGACCTATAGATTACCAGTTCGAGTCATGAAATCAGCTATTGATGCTTGTATCAGGATAGGTTGGTTATATCAAACCACTTGTTGTACATCCATTTCTCGGACCCTACGTGAATATGTGATGTTTTATGCACCGAGAAAAAAGGTGGTTTGGAAAATAGTGAACAAAAAGTGGCATGTGATGTGAGGGAAACTCTTTATTTTTATTCCCATTTTTTAATTCTAAAGTTTAAATGAAGCATATAGTATATTAATACGACTTATTAATTAAACCCGTTCTACACCTTTGATTTGCCCGTCTTAGCATATATTAAATTATTACTTCAGTGGAAATCATGAATTTTAAAATTAACTATTTCATTTAAAACCATATCATTATGATGGAGAGGTTAGGCATATTAAAAACTTTATTCTCTTAATTATTTCAATGAGAAGGAAAAGAAGCACCTATGAAAAGCATGCATCAATTATAATTGATGAATTAAATTAAAGGTTGAAAATAAGGCGTGATTTAATGTATAAATGTTCAAGAACAGTGTAAATTAGAGTATCGAAGAAAAGTTTGTCCAAGTATGAACAGAACACGCCACCTTATAATAGATCAACACAAATTATTATTTAGGGGCGGAGCTAAATTGTTAAGTATGGTGCAACAATTTGTTCAAATTATGTATTTATAATAAAAATATTATTAAATATATTTTAATATTAAAGTACAAATTCAATAAATAATATGAGTTATGATTTATGTAATAAGTTCGGAACTCTTAAATTTCAAATTCTGACTGTGTATGTTGATTTCTTACTTTTTTTCATTGTCACCCTTAAACTAGCGTTAGGCCATAGATTTCTAAATTTGTTTTGAAAAACTTGATTTGGGTTAAGTTTGGTTTGAAGATGAAAATGTGTTTGGACATACGTTTTCAAAACATATTTCTCAACTTTATTTTGGAAAAACATGTATAAAATTCTCAAGTTTTGGGATTTTAGCCCAAAATCAGCAATTCGGGTGATTTTGAGATTTTGCCATAATGTGGACAAAATTTATGGCCAAAACATAAGTTTGCCAAATAAATCCCAAATTTATTTTGGCNTATATATATATATATATATATATAAATATATTCAATTTCGTTCAGATCAGTTTCGTTCAAAAAAGTTATCATAGTTAAATAATTTTTGTAATATCTCTTAAACAATTTTTCTCGTGTCCGAATGATATTTGGCATAATTCTATATATTTTGATGGTAGTTTAGCCTTATTCTCAAGTGTTCTCGAATAGTCAAGTGGTTAAAACTCACAAAAATGTGCCTAATTGACGCTCTTTGGTTGTTAGGGAGTTGAAGAAGAATTGAAGAAATTTTTAAAATTTTGGGACGAAAATCTGCTCAAATTGAAGAAAAGGACAAAGTGTAAAAACAACGCATTTTTCCTCTAATGTGCGCTCATCTAGACAAGGTCAAATGCAGAGCGCACGATGCGCGTGCGGCGCGAGCAGAAATTTCTGGTCGAAGAACATAAGGATATTTTGGTCTTTGGAGCAATATAAAAGCTTCTTTTCGCCTCCCCAACCACTATATCTCGACCTGAAAAGAAGATACATTACTTTCGAAGCAAGGAAGGACTTGGAAGAGTCCAAAAACCATCTTGATCGAAGATTTGAATAGTTTCTCTCAACTTTTCTTATTTTCATTTATTATGAATATTGTTTTGAGACTAGCCATTATGTTTTTTGGTATGAACGTGAGTAGCTAAATTCCCTATCTAGGGTATTGATGAACCAATTGTTGGGTGGCTTTGAATAAATATTCATAAATCGTTGTTACTCATTCTATTTGTTTGGCTACGATTTTAATGGGTTCAATTGTTTGATCTCACAATTGTTTACACCCTATTTTTTTTGTTATTCTTGGAAAAGAATCACAATGTTGGGTCAGTCAAACAACAGTACCTCGGGCTAAATTAAGGGATTAGTTAACCCAATTTAGAATCGTTATGAGGACATCATGATTCGATTGTGAATTTGTTAATTATATACACTACAATAATAACTGGATGTTGCACATATTTAGTGAATTTATTAAATATATACAGGTATTGAACCAAAGCTACTAAATTCATGTAAAAACCGTAATCGTCCCTCTAGATCCGTCCCCGTTATCTTAGGTTTCAACCCTAAAACCTAATTAAATCGAGAGTCAAAGACATCTCAAATCTTTGTAGTTGACCATGTGTATGAGTCAACTAGTCAACAAAGAAGCTTCGAATAATGGTTCTTATCAATTAATTTAGAGATTAATCTAATTTGCTTTAAACTAAACAATTATTGTTAAATTACTTAAATCCAAGAAACTTTTTAAATATCTATATTATTGATGGGTCAAACACAAAAGTCAAAGTAAATAATGAATTTGTTCCTAACAGAAGAAAAATACGTTTTTTTATACTTAGTATTATAATCTGTAAAGTATGTCTAAAATATTGTTAAGAGGCAAAAAGAATAGTCAACACAAAGGATGTATTACGAACCTAAAGGTCCGGTCTATTGGTTAATGAAATGAGTTGAGAATTGTATATTTCACGTTCAAATTTAAGGAATGTAAAATTATTAGGCGATTTGTTTTTATCTGTTCAAGCTTTGGTAGATAGAGTTACCCCGTATATGTGCTTGTGTGAGATAATAGATATCCTGTGAAATTAATCAAGATGTGCGTAAGCCAGCCCGGAGACATACAGTTATTTTTAAAAAAGGATGTAGTAGACCCTAATACATTTGTGGGAGGTTGGTTGTTGTGTGTGTGGGGTGGGGGGGGGGGGGGGGGGGGGGGGGGGGGGGTTGGGGGGGGGCGAGTTTTGGTCGAAGGTCAACAAATTAAACAATATTATCTTTTGAAATTGAACTTAGAAAAAGATTATGGAGATTTGCAGGAAGTAAATGAAATTGCAATGTAACCTAATTACATTTCTGAAATTTATAAGCAAAGAAGATTAGACTTTGTATCAACTTCCATTTAAGATGCTTCTGGGGGTAGTGACCAAAATATTTGCGAATATCACATATGATCGAGAAAATAGTGCATACAATAAGAATTTATGCTAATTTGTTTGGGCAGGTTAGATATTTGGTCGGTCGGTCAAAAATAATTATATCAACTAGTCAAAAATACAAAATAAAATGTATAAAATATGTATATTATAAGTATATCATACATTAATTTTAATTTTTTTTTATAGGTTATTATGTTTTGGAGCGGCTATACTGTGTAGTTTTTCTAATTTGTTTGCCTCAAAACCGTAGTGGCACGAGTTTTTAAATTGGGCTGCAATTTGGATCCATAGATGGAAATGGCCCACTATTCATTTCTCAGCTGCAAGATGGAAACATGTTGGGCTTTCTCAAGTGGCCCACTTTGGAAGTTACCAGCTATCGCCTTTGGGCTGGAGAAAGTATTTAGGGATATTTACACAAATAGCCGGTCATATNAGGTCACACAAAGATAACTTCATCGTTGCTCCAAGGCTTCTCTTCAGTAGAAATAGTTCAAATATTGAGAAAAATGAAATCACAAACATCTGCAGAATTGATAAAAGTCTAATTTCACATTCTATTCGCACGAGGCAAGGGGAAATTGTTGAATTACTTCTCTTACAGTAAAGAAGGGTTAGGGTAGGCTGACAACCAGAGTAGAAATAGTTTAATTATGATGATAAAATGAAGGGATCCTTATACAAATAGCCGGTCATATTCATTGTTTACTTTTTCTATATATATATATATATATATATATATATATATATTTTACATTGATTATACGCAATTATATGTATATAATACATAAATTATGCATATAGTATACCTTCACCGGCTATTTTTAGTTTAAGTGATTGGGTGAACGGCTATTTGAGTTAATTCTTCAAGTAATTACCTAGAGTTATCTTTTGGGAAAATGACATTGTATAGCTGCTCCCAAAACAATAGTCAAAAATATATATTTTTTGTATCTATATACATTTTGTATGTTATACAAAAAAATATAAAAAATTTATATACTTTTGCAGCTACCAGATGTAAATAACTTTGACCACGGTCTAAAAGTGATCTTTGCCCTTATCTATTCCTGATTCAGCGGCCTTACATTGTTTTAAGAAAAATGATAAATGTATAGTTTTAGCCACTCTAAAAATAATATATATATATATATATATATATATATAAATTTTTTTTTTTGGCTAATAAATGCAATTAGTTTCGATCAACCGGTCAATTTTGTATTTTGCTTCCTAACATGAGAAGACTAAAAAAAGTGCTTGCTTATAAATGTATTTCAACTGTGGTATTATTTTTGTTTAAAATGAACTAGTGATATTCTTACATTTATCATACGAATGCGTTTCGTGTAAATAAAAAAATAATATGAAACAATAGATTGACATGCTGAGATAAGGATTTCATTTTGTAAAAATATGAAAAACATTATCATCTCTTACCTACACACCGTACTTCTGCAAGAGGATATTTCCACGGCTCCCTCGACTTCCTAATCATAGCGACAACTAGGGGTGTATATGAACCGGGTTAGTTCGATTTTAAAAACCGAATCAAACCAACTATATCGGTTTGGATTGGTACGATTTTGTCGGGTTTTTGTTTTTACATGAATATTATTCCAATCTTACTTTGTTAAAGTTATAGATAAAGTTTTGATAAGTGAATATATGTTTAGTAAATATTGAAAAAACTGACAAGCATATAATCTATTAAAATATTCTAATGGGAGAATTTTTTTAGTGATACATGATTGTTATTTTCTTAGTTGTCTAACAATAACTTTCATTAATGTATGCTTGTTAACACATGAGATGATTCCAAATATTTCAACATAAAAAAAAATTCAATATAAAGTCTTAAAATATATACAAAAATTTTATATTTATATGTCGGTATGGTTCGGGTTTTTTACTCAATACCAAACCAAACCTTTTTTAATCGGTATATACCTACAAACAATATTGTAGGTGACCGTGACGTGCACCTAATACACACATATAATAGTGTAATACTGCTAACATAAGAAATCCTGTTATTCTCTCCTAGAAAATGAAGCTGCTATAGAAAAATCTGTTGTCAAACTTGTGCTTGTAGAAGAATACAGAGAGACTAAGCTTTTTTCGAGTTAAATCACAATATGTATTACCTAAATGCCTGCACTTTGGAGCAATTGTAATGGCAAATACCTGAGGCTGAAACTTCAGCATATCCACACGATCCACGGCTTCAGCTTGGCCAATACTCATTGGGTATCTCTTCCAAATCATTGCAGTTTCTGATCAAGAAGTTTGCTAATGTCATCATCTGTTTGCCTTCTTATCATCAAATACAATATCATGGCTTTGAGCTTTTTCTGTATCTGAATCATCAATACAATGTCATTCATGAAGAAAAAGTTTTGGCTTTCAATGTCTCTCAAACAACAACAACAACAACAACAACAACTCAGTATAATCCCACAAGTGGGGTCTGGGGAGGATAGTGTGTACGCGGACCTTACCTCTACCGTAAGGTAGAGAGGTTGTTTCCAATAACGTCTCTCAAACACAGCTCGAATATTAGATCATGAACCTTACATGATTTAAATTTTGTTTTATCCCTACAATTCTTGTATCGAACTTGAGATAGATTTTCTCCACCATCCCTTTTCGCATCAAATAGTTTAGAGTTTAAAATATCTTCAGCCAAATCATGCACAAGATCATGCATCTTACAGTGTGTTATATTGTTGTGCTCATCTAGCTTAACATCTTGCAGCAACGAATTTTGCAACAAAAGTTCAAAGAACTTGTTACCAACATCTTCCATCACAATGGTCCTTTGACATGAACGAAGATATCCTTCTGCCATCCAGAATTGGATTAGTTGGTCCTTTTCAAACTCAAAATCTTTCGGAAACATTGCAAAGTATGCAAAACACTTTTTCAGCTGCGGAGATGGTAGATAAAAATAGCTCAACCACATTCCCGGTCTTGAAGAGACTGTGAGCATTTGCCTCCTCTCGACCTGGAGGTCGTTGCAACTATGATGCAAGAGATTCGAAACCATGTTCGTGATTTGTAAGACGAGACCGGGTACATTTGCCTCATCTTGACCCTGAAGCCGTAGCAAATATGATGCAAGAGATCCGAAATCACATTCGCGGTCTGGAAGAGAGGAAAAAGGCCCTTCCCAGGAATTTGAAAGGAACTAAGTGCGCGAGTCGTCCTCACCGCTTCGAATAAGAGTTTGTCGACTCATTTTATTTTAAGGAAAGGGTGATCAACAATATTCGACTCTCATTGTTTTGACTTGG
This sequence comes from Nicotiana undulata, assembly GCA_005239495.1. Classification (NCBI taxonomy): domain Eukaryota; kingdom Viridiplantae; phylum Streptophyta; class Magnoliopsida; order Solanales; family Solanaceae; genus Nicotiana; species Nicotiana undulata. Next base: position 85,341 of record ML271409.1, on the reverse strand, counting down.
AAAGCATTATCTCACGTCATTCCATACACAAAACATCAAATGAGATCGAACAGATAAATCATTGAAAACTTCTTTCCCTATTTTTGTCTTACCGATACCTCCCATCCCGACAATTATGATGACTTTGGGTTCACCAAAGAAGACTCTAGTCACATCTTCTAACGATCTTTCCCTTTCATCATCACGTCCCACCATGTCGTTCTTAATAAGTAGAATATGTTTTGCTGAACTTGAATCTTGAACCAAAGATTTGCTTGATGTTCGTTTGCCTTTATCTTGAATCTTTGTCGACTCTTTCTGGACCCGATCAATATCCTCTGCTACTTTTTGCAGGCTAACAGAAAGCATTTCACGTGCCTTTTCTTTCTGCATTTTATCATTTGTTATCCGTGCTAAAAAATCTGTCCTTCCCCAAGAATCATTGCATTCCTCAAAGTTCTTGAGAAATACTTCAACGGGACTAATTTTTTCATAAAGAGAGAAATTCTTCTCTGTGGTCACAAATTAGAGATTGCGTTGGCGAATTGGACGTCAAGAAGCCAAAATAGCATAAGTCATATCTACCGCATTCCCGTTTGTATGACCTGAAAGCTGCAAATTGCAAGAGGTCAATGGTGCTATAAATAACACGATTCGCGAAGTTGAGAAAAGGTGCTAGAAAAACATATCAAAGTTCCACAATGAACTCTTTCCAATAAGTTAGAAATTTTATTTGCTAGAATCATGCCTAGTGAAGTAAAATGCTAATATGTTACATTCCAATTAAGATTCATTTGTTTGAGAAGTGAACTTCAAAGGTTGATGCACAATTTACAGGTACTCTTGTCAAAAGGCAAAAGAAATACATTTGACAAATAAAAACCATCAGTGTAATTTAACATGACAGTATTAGTGCAATTTAACACATGTTACCATATATTATTAGTTACTAATCAATGTTTATTAAATAAAGTTGTCTATAATTACTTTTTAAGTGACCTGATTGCAACAACATTGTCAGTGAATAAAACTTAAACTCGAACTATATACAAGCATTAGAAGTCTACAACATTCTTCAACTCTCAAATCGTGAATTTCCCTTTTTTTTAATCAACCGTTAATATCTTAGTAACGTCAAGACTTCTCTGTAACAACATCCTTGTATAACAACACTTCTCTATAAAAATCAAGCTTTTTCGGAACCAATTTTTATGTTATGTTATGTTTTCTCTATAACAGCACTTCGCTATAACATCCAAAAATATTCGGAACAAACAAGGCTATTATAAAGAGGTTTGACTGTATAACTTTTTCAGATCTGTATCCTTATGTCCTCTTCCAAAAGACTGGATGTAAATATAGACTATATCTAGTGCAATTAAGGAGCTAAAGCTTTGATTAGCCACTAAAAGTGTTCTTTTGCTCTGAATTACAATAATTACTTTGAGAAAAGAAAATAAGAAAAACGAATATGAGTATCAAAAAACAAAGGGGTAAATTTAGCACAAAAGATACAGTACATAAACAAAGATAAAATCAAGAGAAAAATGGCATACCTCTGAGAGTGGCTGAAATGGCGTCTGTAATCTAGCTACCACCCAAGTTTTCTACTTGTAACTGAATAAAGAAAGAAAGAGAAATCAAGAAATGAGATGAGAATAGGGTTGCATCGAAATACGTTATTTGTTTCTATTTAAATGAAATGATATACTATATTATTACCTAAGCTCACATTTGGACAAAGCCTTTTCCTTCTTTTTTTCTTTTTTTTTTTTTTATTTTACTTTTTCTTAAAAAATTAAAAAAATATTATTTGCTCGTAGAATTTAATCATTTTTTGAAAAAATTTCTTCCGCTCACAAAACTTTATTTTTTTCCGAATGAAATGCATGTCCAAACACAACTTCAACTTTCAAAAATTACGTTTTATTATAATTTCAAAAATAAATAAATCAAGTTTATGACAAATTTATAACCAAACACCTACTAATTTTTAAGTATTACCATGAAAAGGTTTGATTTGATATAAACATTCGGTGGAGATAAGTATAACGGGGTAAATTAGTTGGATTTAATAAAGTTAAGACATATGGAAACTTATTGAACCAATTAGACTTATTAGAGTTTAATTAATCTCTAATGAAGGACCGTCAGTTAATAAGGCCATAGGTGTGCTACTTTGTAACAGCAAGGATATAATTGACATAAACTATTAACAGGTGACATATATAGAACATTTCACAAAGTTTTGGGATAAATTTGGACCATTTCCTTTATCTTATGGAAGCAAACGAACAGATTTGTTACACTCAGAAAGGCTATTAATGACATCGTAAAATTGCCCAAACAAAAGCTAACTCTCAATAACAACAGCATAAACGTCTTGTGCTTTGAAAATAACAATGGTTTAAAAAAAATACTCATTGTACACCCAAAATGCCACCTCCACGAGACGGAGCCACGATTTCAAGCTTATGGGTTCGGAATTCAAATTGTTTTAAGTTACTCTAAATTAATAATTTATACATATTCAATAGATTTTTTTTAAAACAAATACAGGTTCGAACCAAAGCTACAGGATTCGACCGAACCCGTTGGTTACACTCTAGCTCCGC
>ML271409.1:53805-82546 GCA_005239495.1 Nicotiana undulata | reverse complement strand
CCCCCCTCCCCCCCCCCCCCCAAAACACACACGCACACATCAACCATAAATTATCCTCCAATGCTTTCAGACTACGCCTGAACTGGCATCAACATCAGCAGAATTTATATCAGGTTACAACTCATCTTTATTATGGGAAAAAATGCAGAAGAAGAGTATTTATATGATGTATTTGGGATCCCAAATAAAGGGGGGAAACCGCTGCTCGAATAAAGACGGCAACAAGAAGCCTATTCTAAGCATTCAAGATCTTCAAAGAAATAACAAAAACAAGACGTCCCGAGTATATAACACAAGTCTACATGTGAATGGGCTTGTCATAAGTGGCCATGGCTGCTTCTTTGAGTGCCTCACTCATTGTTGGATGTGCATGGCAAGTACGAGCAATGTCCTCACTCGATGCTCCATACTGCAATGCCAGGACAGCTTCGTGAATAAGCTCCCCTGCATTAGGTGACATAATATGGACGCCCAATATCTTGTCGCTCTCTTTCTCAGCAAGTATCTTGACAAGTCCCTCAGCATCATCGATTGCCTTGGCCCTACTGTTTGCTAGGAAAGGAAATTTGCCAACACGATAATCAATTCCGAGTGACTTTACCTGTTCCTCGGTTTTCCCAACAGAAGCCACCTCAGGGTGAGTGTAAACGACACCAGGAACCATATCATAGTCTACATGACCCTCCTTGCCTGCAATGAACTCCACACAAGCAACACCATCTTCCTCTGCCTTGTGAGCCAACATTGGCCCAGGAATGACATCACCAATTGCATATACCCCCGGGACATTACTGGCAAAACGTTCATTGACCAAGATTCGACCAGCCTTGTCAGTTTCAACACCTATTTCGTCCAATCCAAGCCCTGAAGTGAATGGAACTCTTCCAGCGGAAACAAGGACTACATCAGCCTCAAGGATAGTTTGATCACCACCAGATGCAGGTTCAAGAGTCAACTTCACACCATCACCTGCAGTGTCAACTGACACCACCTTAGTCTTGAGCATGAATTTCATCTTTTGCTTCTCAAGAGCACGCTGGAATTGCTTGCGAACTTCACCATCCATGGTTGGAACAATATCAGCTGCAAATTCAACAACAGTCACCTCTGAGCCAAGACGGCCCCAGACAGATCCCATTTCAAGGCCTATGTAACCAGCACCTATAACGACTAGTTTTTTTGGAATCTCGGTCAAAGCTAATGCCCCGGTAGATGATACAATTCTCTTCTCATCAATGGTTATACCAGGTAGACTTTTGACATCAGAACCAGTGGCAATAATAATATTCTTGCTTTTAACAACGGTGTTATCGCCATCAATGGTGTCGACAGAAACTTCAGTAGGGGAGAGGAGTTTACCATAGCCCTTAACATAGTTTACTTTGTTCTTCTTGAATAGACCCTCAATACCTCTTGTTAAGTTAGACACAGCTTTATCTTTTTGTGCCATCATGGCAGGAAGATCAACCTCAACCGAAGAGAACTTCACACCATGATTGGCAAATGAATGCTGTGCTTCATGAAACATGTGGGAGGAATGAAGAAGTGCCTGTGCACGATAAGTGAGAACAATGTTAGAAAATTAGACGTAAACACGAAGTATCAGACTTCAAAAAACTGACCACTAAAACTTCAAGAAGATTCATTGACAAGATAATTTGTCATAAACTTGGGCCGTGATGTCACATTAACAGCAGCAAGTACTAGCGCTTAAAATCCCATGATTACGGGTCATCAAAAGACATAGGGGAAAGACATTATTAAGTTCGGTCATAAGACAAATATCATATGCACCCTATGGGTACAAGTTAATAAATCTGTCACTAGGTTATAACTATATATAATCACCAACCAAAATGTCCTCTCAGGACAGTTACGTCACTGCATTTGCAAAAAGGACCCACCACTATTTCACATATAAGGGCATCAATGAAAGAAATGTTGGGCACATATATACCCATCTGCTTAGTTGGAGGCACAATCATGAGAAACCACTTTTAAATTGCACCCTTCAGTAGCCTTGGAAAAAGGTAGAAGAAGGGAACAAGTAAGGAAAAGCTATCTGAAACCAAAAAACTAAACTGGGATACTGTGCCTTCTCATGTTATGGCCAACTCAAATAGAAATATCCCGACAATGTGGAAGTTTGCAATAAAAGCAGGAGCCCATAATTTTCTGTAAGATACATGACATCACCAAGTTGGAAATCAAAACTTCAATTTCCCTTTCAGTAGTTTCCCGTAACTCAATTCTCCTCAACTGAGTTTCTAAGAGGCTCTCAGTCTCTTCCATGGCCTTTTCAATGAATTGCCTGAATCTGCTTTCCATAGGCCTAAATCAAATACTCTCTGGTGTTACCATATCCTGCAGCTATCTGAAATCACATATCATTCGGGGAACTAGTACTAGGTTCCTCCGAAATCAATTAGCTCGAACAGGACTTCCGGTTCTAGTAGTAGTTGCAAATCATATTTTGTACTAAAAAGGGAAATTGTTGTAGATCATCAACAACAATGTCCTTATTGATTTGTAGCATATGCCTAAACAATATAATCAACAACTTCAAAAATAATTTATAGTAGTTTTTATCACCAAAAAAAAAAGGAAGAAATAATTTAATCACCACGGAATGGTCAGCACTTGCATAATGTTTGGTGTTTTTCCTTTAACAATGGTGTGGCAGTTTTACCGCACCTCGAACATTTCAGCGGTACGTCCTACCTTCCACCATCACAACTAACTATAGGGTAACTCTGCACACCAAGGCTTAAGCAAATAGGAAGAAATTACAGACAATTGTTTTTGTGTTTGCTGGAATTTAAGCCTTTTCCCATGGTATTCACCCACTTCATTGACAATTAGTCCATACCCTTGGGCATAATTGGTGTTTGCTTCTTTTAAATTTGTTTTGTTAGAACGAAGAGACAAAAGCATGTACAAGATTTTATACAAGCGAGTTTGGTCAGAGATTGAGACAGGACCACCACAGAACCTACCAATAGAAGCGGCATTGGGCATGCAAGCAGGTTTTTCCCACAGCTCTTTTTCTCTATGTTTACTATAGGTCCTATGCTTTCTTAGGAGTCTTATAGCAATTAGCCCTATTAGATATTTTTATGCTCATAAAATATATAGAGATCTTCTAGTACTTCTCATTTTGATTTGTATTTTGTATATTATTGGCTTCAAACTAATTTAAATGACGAAAAATGGTCACCAAGGGTTCATATAACTAACCCCAACTTGTTTGAGACAGAACTGTAGTTGTTATTGTTGTGTGGCCTAAAAGTACCATCACTCTTGATTTCTGAGACTGCTTTTTCTTAGATTATAGTTGGGTAAAACAGCGTCATTTTACGTTTAGCAATTTCATTGCTCTTCCATTTCCTAGTTTGAGACAAAAAAATATACTTGTGGTAGAGAAGTATCACATTATCTTGACCTAGTTGAGATATACTCCAACAATTATTAATTAACTAAAATATATTACAATCTTTAAAAAATTATTGATTACTTATAACTGATAACCAGAACTAAACTAATAATCTAAACAATTCATTCAAAATAATGAATTCTATAACAAACTCTTCAAAATAATAAACAGAAGCAGCTTCCAGAAGTCTTATACAGTAACTGTATCCTTACAATAAGTTTCAATCAGCAGCCAAGCCACACCAGTAAGGCACATAGTACACATTTAATTCACTCAATCACCCAAGTCAATTACCCAAGTGATGTTTGACAAACATTCTAAAACCACAATAACGAGTGCATGAACTCAATATTGTAAAGCACGTAATTTGCTCAATGTTTATGAGTGCAATAAACTCTGCCTAGGTGAGCTTCATAGAGTATAGCCACTGCCAAGTCGGCAAAAGAAAGCAGGTTGCAGTATGTCGAAGCCAGTAAAAATATTCTAATTATGATCAATCTTCTAAATCATATAACCAAATCCAATGCAATGCATAGAATCCAATGCAAAATCCTGTCAATTGGGGTTCATATAGCTGTCATTATCTCGTTTAGGAGTGAGGTATAGTTGCTACATAGAATCCAATGCAAAATCCTGTCAATTGGGGTAATTAACCCGTGCTAATTAAAGACGCATAAACACAAACTAAATTCGCACGCACCAGTGGTGGAATCAACAAACAATTTGAACATTAATATTTTTGAAAAACTGAACTTTATGAAAATGAAAAGAAAAAAAAAAACTAAAAACACAGAATCCAAATCTAGAAACTAAAGGTTAATCAATCGACAGTACCTCAATTCCAAATTAGTTGACATCCGATATTTTAATCCTCTGTCTGCGTTCCGCATGTTTTAAGAAAATTCATCTTAATTTGATTATTTGACTATTACTAAGCTCAATTAGAGATTAAATGTAGAAATTCCAAAACAAAAAGTCGAGAAAATACCTTAGAAGGAATACAACCAACATTAAGGCAAGTACCACCGAGGGTACCACGTTTCTCAATACAAGTAGTTTTCAGCCCGAGCTGAGCGGCCTTGATCGCCGCCACGTAGCCGCCAGGACCACCGCCGATTACAACGACATCGTTTTCATCGGATCCTGAAGCGAAGCCTCTCGTAAGAGAAAATGAATACTTGGAAGTGCTGTAGAGAAATCGGGATGATAAAAATGTTGTCGCCTTCCGTCTAGCTAACGTCGAAATCGCCATTTTCCGTTAGATTGAATTATGGAATCGTGGATTCCGATGAATTTTCCGTTAGGTTTTTGGTCAAAATTGGAGATTCACTGCGAGCTGTTGAGTTGAGGAAGACGAGTTTTTTCTCTTACTGCAAATTCGATTCGCTCTTTTTCTTTCTTTTTTTCTTTTTTTTTTTTATGTTCAAAAAGAAAAAAGCTTGGGTGTGAATTTGCTGCGATGCAGTGTAGGGTAATACGGTATAATTCTGTATAATTATATATAATTAACGTATAATAAAATTAAACAATGAATATAACTAGTTATTTGTATAAGATTCCTAGAAACAAGCTATGTTCGCACGGATTGAGGAGGCATGACTTATTTCACATCAATTGATAACGGGCTAATATAAACGAAGAATTTAAAGTTACCACTTTATTTAGACACATTAAGTAGACCTTGTGCCGAGTAATCCCAATGTGTACCAATCAAATATATTTTGTTGATATGTGATGTAGTGCGATAATTCTCTATATTTCGATGTTATTTATCCTACTTGTTTGTAGTTTGGATATTAATTTGTGTGACAGTTACGCTTAATAGAGCTTATTTCATGTGTCGGATAAGAGAAAAGTTACATGAAATAATATCTCGGGACTACAAAATGAAGTAATAAAAGAAGACGTGCAAGGCAACAAAAACTCAGTGTCATAGAAAGTGCGAAAGACAGCACTACAGACAGTGCATTGCGCCAAATAGACAGTGCGTTGCACCGAAACGACAGTGCTACAGATAGTTCCTTGCACCGAAACAACAGTGCTACAGGCAGTGCAAGGCTCACTGTCATCCGAAAAGAAGTTTAATTCCTCATTAATATTGGACATATAAATTCGGCCTTACCCTGTAAATATCCCTAGAAGTTAGTTTTTGAATGGTTAGACATCATTAGAGACCATAAGACATCATTAGAGAGGGAATCAACCTAAGGAGGTAAGAACACACTAGGAGCAAGGAGGAGAATTCTTCTACGAGTTTTTCACTTTCTTCTTCCTATTTTCATTATTTGGTTATTAATTCTAGTATTGTACTTTTGCATACTATTATGAATAGCTAATTTGTTATCTAGGGTTTTGATGGGACCTTTTGTAAGATTAATTCTCGTTATGTTTTTATATAATTAAACCGTTAGATTTCTATACTTGTTCAACTACATGTTTGTTGCTGTTGATTAAATGGTCATCAATTGATTGTGCCTATTTAGTGTGTATTGCTTGAGAGAGGGTACATATTTAGGTAGTTGTTGAATAACATCACTCCTAATGTATTGAGAGATCAATACGGAGGGTTTAAAGGCGGGATTAGAGATAACGAAACCTTGGTGCGATCATAGTGAGCGGTGAATTAGTGTCATCTAGCGTAATTCGAGAGAATGTTTAGTAAATTGTGGTAGTTGCTCAAGAGAGAATTACGACACCCAAATTACTCACGATTGGTAGAGAATACTTCGGCGAAACTATAGAAGACGTAGCGGGAAGGATTCTGACAATTGGGGAAATCATAACTCTAGACCTCCTTAATCTTTTCTCCAACTCTTAGTATCCTTAGTTGTTAAATTACTACTTTAATTTGTCAGTTAATTAGTTACATATAAGAATCTTAATATTTATAACTTCAGAATTCTTAGTGATAGTCAACAGTTGCAGCTAAACCTTAGTTTTCTGTGGGATTCGACTCTGGACTCTTGAACCGGATTATTTTTGCAGCGACCGCTTATCTTTTTTTGGACTAGAGTTGGGATCGATAGCATAGTTGTACATGTATAATGCTCGTGTTCATTGTCCTCTGCAAATGTCCTAGGAGTATTTTCAACGCTAAATGTATGTTGATTAACACTTTCATTAGGGGTGTTCAAACCGAACCGAAAAACCGCACCAAACCGATTAAAACCCCCGACTAGGTTTGGTTTGACTTGGTTTGGTATTGAGTAAAAAAACCCGAACCAAACCGACATATAAATATATAATTTTTATATATATTTTTAAGACTTTATATTGAATTTTCTTTTTTTAAAAATATTGAAATATTTGGGATCCTCTCATGTGTTAACCTAAAAAGCGTGCATTAACGAAAATTATTGCTAGACGACTATGAAAATAATTATCATGTATTACTAAAAAAATTCTCCCATTAGAATATTTTAATAGATCATGTGTTTGTCAACTTTTTCAATATCTATTAAACATATATTCACTTATCAAAACTTTATATATTACTTAACAAAGTAAGATTGGAATAATATTCATGGAAAAAAAAAATGAAAACCCGACAAAACCGAACCAATCCAAACCGATATAATTGGTTTAGTTTGATTTTGATAAAACCCGAACCAACCCGTTTCATGTACACCCCTAACTTTCATCTCTTATTTACTCTTTTTTCACTTTAAAAACCTACTAATTGTGCTTCATTTCCAAACTATTAATCACAGTAGCGAAATATGTCTGATAATTTAGATCTATTACAGGTGTTCAACCGGAACAAAACCTACTTAAAATATCTAAATAGAAAATCGTGAAACTTTAAATATCTCCATATATATATATATATATATATATATATATATATTTATATATATATATATATATATATATATATATATTCAGCCTAAATAATACAGAAATTATATGTTTGATTTAAAATCAATATACAACTTATAATTAGAATATGCATTTACTTCTTTAACAAAGTAAAAGTTGCTTATCATTGTAAAAGTTAGTTTTATCATTTTCACGTGCTAATTTATGCTCAAACAAATTATGTAGAATTTTAATAGCCATTATTTAAAGCCAAGCCGCAAAGAGGTATACAAAAAGCTTTTAAGTCCAATATAAACAAACACTGAAAAATACCTATTTTGGCTTGCTTATATTCGATCATTTACCTTTAAGGCTATAAGAAAAGAAGAGCGAAGAAAAATTTGAAAAGTTGTAACAATTGAATTTTGCAGTTCCCCCACGACTTGTCTTTACTGAAAAGCCAAAATTAACTAGAAATAACAATAGAATGATTAGCATTAACAATAAATAACAATATTAAAGAAGAAAAAGTAAATTTGTTTTCTGAGTTTACATACAACGACTAAAGAATACCAAAGTAAGCATTTTGCTTTTCTTTTCTTCTTAATGCTGAGGCATGATATAAAAACATCAAATTCGTTGGAAAAAGGAAGCCAAACGGAAGAAACTTAACACTGTATTTGAACTTTGAAGCAATACCAGCCAACACCATCCCAATCCCAAAAACAACCTAAAATTTGGTATCTTAACCTCATTCTCCACGAAAAAATAGAACATTCACAAGGAAACTCATTTTCCCATCAACTTTTGTAGCACCAAGTAAAATACTAGTATACTGCAGGGAACCAAGCCAATGCATACTCACTTAGGAACATTTTTTCCAGACCGACTGGCCTCATCGCGCTGGAAAGCTCTAGGATCAAGCGGAATTGTTCCAATTGTAAGGTAACCAGAAGAATCGGTCTGTCCATTAACTTTAACAGGCATAGATCCCACAGTGACAACATCAACTGACTGGGTGCTTGCCATTGTGTTACCAGTACTATGTACATCCAGGGGCTGCAATTTCGACTTTTTAGGGTTAATAGTTAGTGAACCAATCTTCAGGGCACTCTCAATGTGTGGACCACCTTCAGCCTCCAGTTTGTCACCGTCACTTGGATTCTCTTTGTTGGCTTTAGCATTTGCGGAATCAAGCACTTCAGGAACAGTCATTTTGTCACCATCACTTGCATTATCTTGGTTGGCTTTAGCATTTGCGGAATGCAGCACTGCAGGAGCAGTCACTTGGTGTTCACTAAGCTTCGAAATCTTCTCACCTTCACCGGAAGGTAAACAAAAAACTGAATTTAGCTTGCGGGGAGGATCTAATACAGGCACAAGAAATGGACTTTCATAGCTCCTGATTAGCAGCTTGGCTTTCTCTTCTTGCAAGAGTTTCTGTCTATCTTCATAATACATGAAGTCATCTAGTAATGATGTCCTTGACGCATAATCCTTGAATACTTTCAACATCTCAATGCCTTTCTTGTAGCGTATCTGCACATTGACAAAGGATGTCAGGTTTTTTCAATTCCTTTTGCTGCAGCGTATCATATTCACACAAAAAGGGGATTTTCTAAAATGTAGAAGCCAATCTCAGTTAAAAGAAATGTGAAACAATGGCCCCATGCCAGAACTAAACAACATCATATACTACTAAAGATTGAGAATTCTCGATTTCATTGGCCAAGAGAAAACAAGTAGATAGAAAAGAATCTCCAGTATGTTCTGATATCAATTAGTGCAGGAGGCAGTATCATTATCTGCCTTCTGGAGAAACCTTATGAAGGGCAACCCAGAGACAGAAAACATGAAGCAAAGAAGAGCAGTACAAGTATTTCATGCTGGTTAGACAGTCTATCAAACCACTATCATGATCCATGAAATTTAACGGGTAAGTTATCAAAATATATGCAGTTTCTTCTGACATGGCTTTTGTGAAATTTTCATCGACATTGTTACCGCTTTAACATTTACAGTGATATAGCAAGAGTTATGGAGGCTTGTGGACATTCCCTTTCAGTTGCTAGATAAAGACAGATTTCTTCAACAAATGAGACTAATTTTGAGTTTTATATAAACAAAAAGGTACAATGACGATTATCATGCATGGGGTTTACGAAACCACCTTCTCAAATTCTCAAATAACTATGCTTTTTCCATCCCTTCAAATCTGTATACACATAATGCTGTTGTCAAAAGAGGAAGACGCAAAAAAATAGAGGGGATGGAAGAGGACGAGAAGATTGCCGTGTTGTTCAATTTTTGTCAAGAGAAGATAAGGAAGAAGGCAAAAAGTGGGGGTTATAAAAACTGCTGGGCAACAAAAGAAACAAGAAAAATATATTATCATACAGAGTATAAAGCATGCAATTGAAGGCGAAGGAAACCGGAATAAAATAAGTACCGGAAAGCCAAGAAAAGTTCATAGCATTGACAGACAAGAAGATAAAGAAATAAAGATTTGTCAACACTTGTCTGCATATGACATAAAATAAATTGCAAAAGTTACTCAAAGACAGTGATAGTTGAGATCAATTACTGTGTGTCACCTCTATTGGCTCCAAAAAGAGAAGATAGAACAGAATAAAAGAGAGACCACAATGGGAAAAAAAAAACTGAGAAAAAGAGAGCAAGAAGGGAAGGAAAAAATCACTGACATTAAATTCCAGAAATGGAAAAGAGAGACAATAATCAAGTTCGTTTATTAGCAGGTTCTATGGCATTGCCAGTACACGTACCAGCTCGAACAAAAAATTATTTCAGGTTGACACACTGATGGAAAAAATAGTAGCAAACAAAATATATATTGCAGCATCCAGAATTAAACAACAAACCTCTTGTGTGTCTCTGCTGTTAGTTACTGGTTTGTTCTCATTGTTCTCTAATATAATATGCCTAAAGTTAGGGTTTGGGACATCCTTTATAAAGTGCCACTTGACAGGGAAGCTACCACTCCACTTATCTTGCTGCCAGAAATCCATGTCCTTATAGAAGTCTACAGGACCAGTCATTTCAGCAACACCACAAAATTGGCCACTTGCATTAACCTTCATGTTCAAGATTCAAAAACAATGCTAAATTAGTTGAGGTTATGTGAACAATGACAACATTCATGCATCAAGCAGACAATGAGATAAAGTATTTGGCTATAACAATTGCTGCTTAACTGCTGATTAGACCTAGTGGTAGAAATCAACTAACCGAGAAAAATAGGAATATTGGGCAGCCTCTTGGATCTCCGGCAGCAATTCTCTGAGCATCTTCATAAGCACCATACAGCTTTTTGTTACCATTAGGGGTGGATGACCAAACATTGTACTTTATACTCTTGTGCACATCATCCTCACTATATGATTTGATCACAAAAAACTTCGCGTTCACAAAATCCATAGGAAAATCACCTCTATTATACTCATCAGCATGAATGACAATATTCCCCTGCGCATCAACATTTCCTGCTCTTGTAGTGTAGGCCTTCACAACCAATTGCTTTTTCGTTTTTTCATTTCTAGGTCCTCGATTCTGTTCGGTCAAAGTATCAGGACTAACTTTCCCACCATTTGGGGTTATTCCATTTAGAAACTTTGGCCTGGCTTTATCTGTATTAGCTCGCTCATGAGCACCTGATCTGATATTAGACAAGTCATTTTCAGAGGGAACAGGAGCTCTCAGTTGGCCATGATTTGACAAAGCCTTCCCATGGATGATGCTTCCCATAGCTTGAGCAACTTTACCCTATCAAAGGTTTCACATAAAAACTCAGAAAGTGATGCATGAGCCATACTACCATGAAGAGGAGAAAGAAAAGGTAAATGTCAGAATATCTACAATAAACAGAACTGCACCCTAGAAATTAGGAAGAAAAAAACAACTTAACCCACATAAAAGCAGTCCAACCCTATTGGACACCTTACAAACTCAGAGAAAGTTCCTTACCGGGTGTACTTGAGAGGATGGACTGGAAAAACCATATGATGCAGGCTGTTTACTAGATCCAGCATTAAGCTTCGCACTTTCAGACACCCTGTTTGATGCATTTTTATGACCTGAAGCTGGCCCTAATGGAATTGGAGTAAAGACTGGAGACGTTGGAGATAAATTACGTTTAAGACGAGGACCATCAGCTCTGTTAGTAGTAGATATAACATTATCCATTATCGGCTCTGCAGCATTCGCAATAACACCAGATGTAGATGGAACCACCACAGGAAAACCAGGGTTTTCATAAGAGGGGATTGTATAGTAATGTTGTGGCCCTGCACATGGAGCATCAACTCCTACAACAGCACCAGGAATGTAAGGGTTGTATGGGTTATATGGAGACTGTGCACATCCATAGTTAGGTGTATAATATACATAGGGGAAACTTTCAGTTTGAGCATCCTGAAACAAAACGAACAAAGACGAGTTACAAAATATATTCAACACAGACACTGCACTGCAATAAAATGAGCTAATTCTTGATGTACTTTGGTAAACTAGGTCCAAGGATGATGAACTAACCATATACTGAATATCTTGACCATCCAGACCAAAAAATCTTTGGTGGCCGTCCCAATCACCGGAAGATTCTAATCCTGACCAAATAAAACATTAATATAAGTTGATCCAAATGTCATTGTCATCTCAAGTTGATTTTCAATCGTACCTGTACAGAGATAACCATAACTAGTGGCAGATGGATAATATAATCCCTGATCAACAACAAATTCTGGGGCTCCTTCATTATACATAGCTTCAAAGTTTTGAAGCAGCGGACCAGTCATCTGAAGGTTTGCCTCAGTACCCTGAATCTGGTAACACACAAAATACCTTTATCATTTGAACCATCAATCATCATATTCTAAAATAAAGTGATGCTGAAAGTCACTGGATATTTTTGTTTGTGATGGAAAAAAATGTATTAAAATCCCGTAGAATGTGATGCTGAAAGTCACTGGACAGTGTTGTTTGTGATGGAAAAAATTGTACTAAAATCACATTACTAATCAATAATCATTACTACTTACCATATAAGCATCCACCTGTCCTTGCTGAGGAAAAGCATATATTTCCATATCAGGACTGCCACCCTTCATAGGAAGGAAGTAAACCAAAAAATGTAATAAGTGTGTGTCACTCTAGCAGGCAATTTGTACCCAAAAAGGCAGCCTATTAGAAGAAGATAGTCTCTGCCATTAAAACTGTAGAAAATTGAGTAGAAACAGAAAAGGCAGCAGCAAATATTGAAATTATTTCAAACAAAAAAGAAAATGCAGCAATTCCTCAGAAGTACTAGAAGACAAACAAAAACCTGGAAAACAATCCACAAGGGCAATAGCGAAGGAAACCTAAAAGGCACTACCATCCATCAACTTCATCAGCAAAATGTGATACTACAAGTTTGACCAAACTCTTACTCCAACACTCTAATGCATCCAACTCGCTAAACTCAACACCCATATGTGCTCATAAGTCGCCACATCAATATCAAGATTGGCCACAACTCAGTTCATGTAATGAAAACAACACACTTGAAAATCAAACAAAACTAACCACAAATATGCTCCAAGCTATAAATCAGAAACATCATTGTATGCCATGTACAACCAATCAGCCAACTACATCCCAATCCCAAACTACCTAATGTCAGCTACACAAATTCTTGTCCTAGTTAGACTATTTTTAATCAGGGTCAGGCTGGCCAACCTACCGCAACCTTACTCCTATTTTTGAGCTTGGGACTGGACCAACTATAATCGTGAAGCCCATCTAACCACACTGAATTTTCACTTAAGCACTAGGTAGAAATAAAATTATCAAGTTCGAAATCAGAGTTGAAATGGCATGATCGAGTAGCAAATTAGGAATCCCATAAAGCAAAACACTCGAACCTTAGCACATAAAAAATGTTTAACCCAATAAAACAAAAAGAATATAAGACGGAAAAAAAACACATCCCTTCTAAAATATTACTAGCAGGGCCTCAATCCCAAAACTAGTCGAAGTCAGTTATATTCCGCCTATTAAACACATAATTCTGTCTAAAATACAACTACTACGCCCCACTCCCAAACTAGTTGGGTCTATTACATTCCGTCTATTTAAAAAATTCTAAACGTTATATACTCCACAGTGTGGGCAACCAAATACTGAAGCACAACAAAGTCCCAAAAATACTAAATTAATAGAAATTTGCTTACTAGAAATAAAACAATACCGATACTACATCCCATCTATCAAAAAATAATCTACGCCATATATACAAAAACCAGCATATGCACCAAATACTGAAGCACGATAAAGTCCTAAAGATACTAAATTAGTAGAAATTTGCTTAATTGAAAAGAAACAACATCGATACTACATTCCGTCTATTACAAAACTAAACTCTATATACTCCACAGTATAGGCACTAAATATTCTACATTCCATTGTTCTCGCTAGTTGATAGTGTTTTGTATAGGACTACGAGCGGTCTTTGTTCCATCACACTTTTTTGTTATATTTTTATTTTCAATTTTTACTATTACCATAATTGTTGTCCTTCCACTTATTTGTTGTCGCTTATGGTGCTGATATTGTTGTTACAACTCTTGTGTCTTTGAGTCGAGGGTCCACCGGAAACAGCCTCTACCTTCCAGGTAGGGTAAGATCTGCGTACACTCTCTACCCTCCCCACACCCCACTAGTGGGACTATTCCGGGGTAGGGTAAGGTCTGCGTACACTCTCTACCCTCTCCATACCCCACTAGTGGGACTATTATTGGGTCGTTGTTGTTGTTTGTTGTTAACAAAGTCTGAAAAACACTAAATTAATAGAAATTTCCTTAATTGAAAAGAAACAACATCGATTAAAAAACTAACATTATATACTCCACAGTATAGGCACTGAATACTGAAGCACAATAAAGTCCTATAAATACTAAATTAATAGAAATTTGCTTAAGTGAAAAGAAACAATACTGATACTACATTCCGTCTATTAAAAGAATCCAAAATTCATATAAAAACAGCATTGGCACCAAGTACTGAAGCACAATAAAGTCCTATAAATACTAAGTTAATAGAAATTTGCTTAAGTGAAAAGAAACAATACTGATACTACATTCCGTCTATTAAAAGAATCCAAATTTTATATGCAAAACAGCATCGGCACCAAATACTGAATCACAATAAAGTCCTAAAACCACGAAATTAACAGAAGTTTGATTAATAGAAAAGAAACAATACCGAAAAAAGTCTAAACATTATACAAAGAACAGCATAAGCAACAAATACTGAAGCACATTAAATTCCTAAAACCACAAAATTAATAGAAATTTGATTAATTGAAAAGAAACAATACCGACAATATTTAAACTTTATATACAAATATACTGAAGCACAATAAAGTCCTGAAACTACTAAGTTAAATAAAAAATTGTTGAATTGAGAAGAAATAATACCGATAGCAGAGCAGATTCAGCACATAGTTGACTTGCAGAACTGAAGCAGAATTAAATTGAGGAACTTTTGGAGAGAAAAAGGGAATGCCTTTACCATTATATAATCTCTAATCTAAACTTGCCGAATAATACATGGTTTAGGAGAAAAAACCCTAACCCTAGATTGAAAAAATTATTGGCGGACTTTTGGAGAATGAAAAAATTGGAATACGCGAATTTGAGAGATAAAGGAAAGTGGGTTGGGTGACGGGGTGGGTGGTGTAGAGGGGGTGGGTGGGTTGATTGCAGAGGCAGCGGTGCACGAATGTTTGGATGAGGCCTTCCACACGGCGATTAGTTTTTATAAGTTGCGAGGAAAAGAAAAAGGAAATAAACGACGTCGTTTTAGTTCTGTAGAACCATCTAGTGCCTAATGAATTTATTTATTTAAAAAGGAATAAATAAAGAAAATACAATAAATAAATAAATAGCGAATCACCTAATGGGCTAATGGCACATACTCGAGATGGGGAACATGTTTCAACAAATTTTTATTCAGATTGTAAATTTATGAGTTATGGGCAAACCCCACATTTCATTATTTTAATGCTTTTTTTATTTGGAATACTATATTTTTTATTTCGAATACTTTTTCATTCAAAAATAAATTTTAATCTACAAAAGTGAAGACAAAAACAAGTACACTCGTAAAGATTCTAATTCATATTCACGCGTTTCATTAATAGATAGCGTAAGCATATGTCGGTTGCTAGTTCTATAATGTTATTTATGCGGTAAGAATAATGTTGAATAAGGTGGTATTAATTATATTTATATATTTTTTATACATTGTTTGGTTAGATATATTAAAACATTGCACAATTTCTAAAAGAATTGTTTGTTTATAAAAATACTCTCATAACTATGTCATTTACTGTATCTTTTTAAAAAATATATATATTGAAAAATGTTTTTATATGAAAAAGGTTTGAAAAAAATTATTTGATTTGTCTACCTATACTGTAGTATAGAACCGAATATATATTTATAAAAAAAAATATGTTAAGTATTTATTTATTTACCAAGGATATAACTTAATTTTCCCTTTCTTGGATTTTTTCAAACTTACAAATATAATAGATATTTGAATCAAGCATTTTTTAAGGACAATTTTGTCTTTACTAAACTAATGCATGCATTAGAACCTATCAGAACCTATTGCATTGTTAATACCATGGTTTTTTATGCATTAGTTATGCTTTAAAATAATACCAATATGGTGTATAATTAATGATTGCATAACTAATGCATGAGTTCAAAATGACCCCTAATTCATATTCACAATCAGGATACACAAAGCCAATGCATGCACTAGTTTATCTAATGCATCCTACCAAACTACCCTAAATTCATATTCACACAAGTATTCCAAAATTTATTTGTTTTACTAATCGACATTGTAGGTAGTGGTGGCAAAACACATAAAAACAATATTCACCCGTATTATTCACTAAGAAATGGGTTGGATAATTGACTTTTTGAAAATAGGTCAAATATGGATAAGAAGTTAAGAACCATATTTATCCACTTAGAAAATGGATAACTAGACCTGACAAGATAGTTAAAAATAATAGTTATCCACCCAACTCAACCCACTAACAATGGGTTGGATTTTAAACCGAGTCAAATATAGATAATTACTCATATTATCCATTAGAAAAATGAGTAACCAAATGGGTAAAATATGGATAATACAATTAGAGCTTATGTTGCAAGGGGCAGCAAATTCATATTAGAGCTTGAGGCTAATGTGAAGTCATAAATGGATAATACGGTTACTCATTTTCTCCGCCGGTTAACCCGTTTATTACCATGTTAAATATGGTTCAAGTAAGATAATTTATCTATTTTTTCAGTATCCATTCCGACCCAAACCATATCCGACCCACATGTTTGCCACTGCTATGGATAACCAATGAGTTTAGCTTTTACATTTGTAAAGATTCAAATTGAGGGTTCCTCTAGCTTGGGTGATTAGGTATTATCCCAAAAGTGATCATATTCAAAAATCATTGATAATATGAATTAATCCATTTTCTATCCATATTAAATATGTGTCGGGTTGGATAATTTATTTGTTTTTGCATTGCCCGTTTTATGACCGGCTCGTATTTGACCGGATTCGCCCGTTTGTCACCCCTGTTGTAAGTATACCTCACTTCTATGGACGCAATGTGTCATGATATATTTAGCGTTTTAAATTTCAAAAATCCTATAACCACATACAATATTAGGAGCGGAGGGGCAGGTGGGATCACATTGAACAATTTTTTTTTAATTTTTATAAATACACAATAACAACAACATATTCAAGAAATATAATAATGGAGAAGTCATGAAAAAAAGCAGCAACAATAATAAAAAACAAAAAAATTGTTATGGATATCAACAATCTCCTATCAAGGGTTACGTCATCGGTAAGCTGAATATGTGCCCCAAAAAATGATTAAATTTTTTTACAACTTCTTTGGATTGTTGTTACATATCTTTTCATAACGTAGCGTATTGTATTATGCTGTATTGTTTGATGAATACAACGTTTGGATAGATTGTTTCGTTTGTCGTCGTTTCATGATGTCGTGCACCAACAATATGAAGAAAACTAGCAACATTAGTAAGAAAATAAAGGATACGGAATAGCATTATTATATAAAAAAAGTAGAGTAAACGATAAATTATGATTACAGTCAAACATCTTTATAACAACCTCGTTTGTTCCGAATATTTTTGAATGTTATAGCGAAGTGCTGGTATAGAGAACATATATCATAACATAATATAAATATTGATTTTTGAAAATCTTGATTTTTATAGTGAAGTCTTGTTATATAAAGACATTGTTATATAGAGATATGACTGTATTTAATAATAAGGTAGGGTAAGATGAAGAGTAACATGAGAGAAAAAAGCAAAGAAACGACGTCATCCCACCACATCCGTCGTTTTATAAAGTGGCCCTTTCGTCAATATAATAATAATTAAAACAAACAATGTATTTAAAGTAGCAATATTATACAATAAAATATGTAAGGATTCTCCAAGCAAGTTGTTAGTTAGTTGTGAATCTTGTGATTGGTCACTGACAAGCCAGCAATCAGCATCAATCCCAAGATTTTACGTTTCCCAAAGTGCTTGTCTACAACGCTACAATAACGGAATTAATAACAACGTGAACCAAGCAAACGCCAAAATACTCTTTAATTTAGCAGTTCCCACAAATAGAAATAGACATGTAGGTGCTGTTTGATAGTAGATTTTGTTAAAATATATTTAATTTTTTTTAGCAAATATATATTTGATCATAAATTTTATTGATATTTTGATAAACTCTCAAACTCAAATCTCAAGAAAAGCTGGTTTTGGCCTAAAATATTCTTATTATATTTTTAAAAAATTGCCTTAAATTTTTGTATTTTATAAAATAGCTCATTATTTATTATTTTGTAATAATGTTGCTTCATTTTCTGATAGTGTATTATATAGGTAATTATAAAATAATTAATTATACTAAATTTATTTATATTCAGAATTATAGTTTGCGATAATATAATAAAAGTTATTTATAAAGGTAATGTTGATAATTTTTAAAATTTGTGGGTGTAACTGATGTTCCTTTTTTTTTTTTTATTTATTTATTAAAAGCAGAATATATTTTGAACATTTTCATCTTCAAACGCTAGCATAGTATAAAAAAGGGAGTCACTCTCAACTTAATTATCTCTCTTTCCGTGCCAGAGCAGAGGGAAACGCGGCTAAACGACAGCTCCATTTCTAGATCTACGCACTCAATTCTCCGATCGCCGATCTCCGGTAAGCCATATTTGTCTCTTCGTTGTAGACGTTTTACATACATGCGCGTGTAGATCTACCTCATATTTGCTGATTTCTAGATGTTATTCCAGTGCTTATAGAAAATTCGTTAATAGATCGATGGATTTGCTGGTTTTGGATTTGTTTAGCAAATATAAATGGTTAAATTTACAAATAGTCACTTTTCAGCTCCTGCAATTGACAAATAACTATTGTCCTGGAGTTCCTGGAGTTTGAGTTTCACTTGTATAATTTGAAACTCCAAAACAGTGGCTATTTTTATAATATAGGATCAAAAAGAGGCTAGTCGGTGCTATTTCTAGAATATGAATAACAAATCAGCAACAATAATGAAATTTGTTGGAGGCTGGTTGGAATTGAATTGCTAAGGAATAAGGTCCCAATATGTTTTCCGCTTATGTTTGATTTATATCCTGATATGATCATTATTCAATATACTTTTCACCAATTGCGGAAGTATCTTGGGTAGTGGGAATGGATGCAACCAGCGGCAGAGCCAGGAATTCTGATAAGGTGATTCAGAAAAATCCATAAATGCCACATCTGATATTTGAACTTGCATTTCTCTTATGTTAAGGGGATTCAAATTTCATATATGTATAAAAAGTATATTTCCTATTTATGCAGTATAATCCGACGGATATTCAATTGAACTCTCTTCCTTGCATCTGGTTCCTGTGCGCGACCACTGCTCACTAAAGAAATATATGCACACACACATGTGTGTGTGTGAGTGAAATCTTTTGGAATATATTTTGTCTGCGTCGGTCATCATAGAGGATTATTGAGTGTCGTGAAATTCTGCACCCATGATTGGTTCTGCCTCTTCGTCTTCACATATTAGTGAAATACTATTTCGAACAGCTCTAGAAATAGAGAGCTGTAAAATGATATTTACACGGGGTCAATGCTGTGCAGAGTTTTCATTTAAATTCTGCTGGATGTACAGTGCGGTTATTAAAGTTTACAATATTTTAAAATTATCATTTCCTGTCTAAATATGACATTTATAATGGTTTCTAAGAATATCAGTCCCTAAATATTGCTTCTAATGAGTTTGTCTGGGGATTGATAAGGATAACATGAACACGACCAGGTCTTCCAATTTTATATGAAGAGTTGAAATGTGGCTGTGTTCCACAAAAATGAACTATTCATGTGTCCTACCTTGGGGATTTCTTATACATGACTTTGAGATTGCAACTCTTCATACGTCAGTATTTGACTCGATAGAGAAGTGACAGAACTACAGTATGAAAACATGAAACAGCCTAATTAAAGACTGGTTTTCTGCATAAATGTACAACAAAATACAAAATGAAGCTTACTGCAAAAGCCACATGCAACAGAGGAATTTTCCTTCTCTATTTGTTCTCTTTGGATATTAGTTGCATTCCGATATTCATGATGAGCAGACCTAGTGGATTTTCTGGATTAATCCTTCTGATTTGTTAAGAATTTCTTGTATTCTTCAGTTATACAGAGATGGGGCTGTCTTTCGGCAAACTTTTCAGTCGCCTCTTTGCTAAGAAAGAAATGCGTATTCTTATGGTTGGTCTTGATGCTGCTGGTAAAACCACAATTCTCTACAAGCTCAAGTTGGGGGAAATTGTTACCACTATCCCTACTATTGGTACGCTTTCTATGAATTCTGATTTCTTTTCATCTCATGAGTTGCAGCTTACAGTGGAACATAATTTTTGATATACTACTTGAAAGTAAATTATGTTGATCTGTATAGCCAAAAAGATTGGTGGGTGAAAATGCCTCAAAGTCTTGCAAAATCCTTTGAGATCATTTGCATCAGCATGTGTTTATTCAGGATCGTATCTCTATGGGATTAAATAACTTTTGATGGCTGCAGTTTTGCCTATGCATATTTATCAAATGTTTGTCCTATGCATATAGCTGAAATTCCTTCTTTGATCATGCTGAGTTTGTCAGTTTTTGCTATGCAATTGTTCTTTTCAACAATGTACTTTTCTATTGGTAGGCTTCAACGTGGAGACTGTTGAATACAAGAACATCAGCTTTACCGTGTGGGATGTTGGAGGTCAAGACAAGGTACACGAAATTCTAGTGTCATGAAAGCTTTTTAGACAAAACTTCATCTGGAACCTTGTAATTCTCCATATTCTTTTGGTTCAAGAAACAGGGAGTTAAAGTTTATGCAACAGGTCGATTCTTGAAAGAGTTGAAAAGTAATACTGATTTGTTTACTTCTTTATGATCTGCTTGCAGATTCGACCACTATGGAGGCATTATTTCCAGAATACTCAAGGTCTCATCTTTGTCGTTGACAGCAATGACCGAGACCGTGTAGTTGAGGCAAGGGATGAGCTTCATAGGATGTTAAATGAGGTACTATCAACATTTAGAAAGTGAAGTTAGAGGAATCTTTCTTAAATTGGAAATATGACTAATCAGCTTCGGATATGGCATAGGGGTCCTGAATCTGCATTTCATTTCTCTGCAGGATGAATTGAGAGAGGCTGTGCTGCTTGTTTTTGCAAACAAACAAGATCTTCCAAATGCAATGAATGCAGCTGAAATCACCGATAAACTTGGCCTTCATTCTCTTCGACAACGACACTGGTAAAATACATTGATACCACCATTTGTGCAGTCTGGTCCTAACTAGCAAGGAGCGCATAGGGTAGGGCTGTCATCTAATGCTTTCTCCTTTTTTCTCTCAGGTATATCCAAAGTACGTGTGCCACTTCTGGAGAAGGGTTGTACGAAGGACTAGATTGGCTTTCAAACAATATTTCAAACAAGGTATGTGTTAAGATTGTGTCACCCTACACCCGGGCAGTCGAACCCGTTGCCTTCACCATTTTGTCGGCTTTTCTTTTCACATTTCTAATTTTGTCCATTCTGCTCCAATTTCAGGCATAGGGCATCCCACGAGGTTGCACTCCAGCCCGCGTTCCTTAATTTGGAGTACAGATGTTAAGCACCATAGCTTTTATCATTATCTCTTAGTTTGGTGGTTTAGACTTCTGTTTCATATCTGTGGTCATAGAAGTGATTTAACTCTGAAAATCACCCGCCTTTCTTTCATTTTTGGTTTTCTTATTAATGAAATCTTATTGTCTACAATACTTGTGGTTCAGCTACCACATTGCTGGATGTGCACATTTGTGATGTAAACATATTTAGTACAATATTGGCTTTTGTGTCCTAGTGGAGCTACTTTAACCATCTTGATGTCTTTGTTTTATTTGATACTGCGACTGTTACACAACGAAAGCAAAGCTCAGTAAAGCAAACACTTGAGTTTTGCGATTACAATTTGCAGGTATCCTTGTGACGTTTGCCAGAAAATCAACGTAAAAGAAGATGAATATTAGCTTAGTGTGATTGACTATGAGAATGAGTTTAGCAAAGAACTCTGCACTTAGATTCATAATTCCAATCAGTTACTTGTTTACCATTTCTGTATTTCCGCATGCACTGATCCTACTATTCTCTAGGTTTTTCTAAGTTAGAGACTTATGTCTAACTTCCTTTTTTGTGTTCGCAATACTTGCTTGGATCGTTGATGAACTTGCTAAAATTTTGTTCTTTTTCCTTGTCCATTGTGAGATATTCAAGATCAACCATAAGTCTCTACTTTTCTTGGCTTCTTTCTCTAACTATTTTTTCTTCACCTCGCTCATCTTGTATTCTCGTACTAGTACCATTCAAAACGAGCTCGCCAGCTGATTCAATTTGTTAAGCTAAATCTAAATCAATTGGTTGGGTTTGTTTAGGAGATGATTGCTACAAAATTTACCTTTGGAAATTACTTGAATGTGTGTTCTCTCCAGCTTTTGATATTGTGTTTGACTATGTCAAAAGTACTGGTTGTGACTCATCTCATCACCTTTTGATCAGTGGCGGAGCCACCTTATAGGAAGGAGTGTCGTGGGTAAAATACACTGTGTAGTTAGGTAAAAAAAATTATATGTATATATACTATGTATTGTCTCCCCTTAATTTCGTGGTATGTTCACTTTTATATATTTTGACACCCCTTGACGAAAATTCTGGCTCCGCCACTGCTTTTGATGCAACTCTAATCAAAACATCTCACTATGCAATGTTTCTATTTATATTATAGTTTGTTTGGCCAAATTTTTTTTTTCCGGGTCAAAACTGTTTTTTTTGGCCAAAATTTGAGGTGTGTCAAGCTTTTAGGAGGAAAAAAGTGCTTTTGATGAGAAACAGAAAAATGTAGCTTCTCTCCAAAAGCACTTTTGAAAAAAATATACTAAGAAGTAGTTTTCAAAAGCTTGGCCAAACATTAATTACTGTTCAAAAGTGTTTTTTAAATTAATTAGCCAAACACAAATTAATTCTCACCAAAGTACTTTTTTAAAAAGCACTTATCAAAATAAGCAGATTTTAGAAGCTTGGCCAAACATGCTATTAGACAGCATAAAATGTACATACACAAGGTAAAGAATAAAAATGGAGAATGTGTGCAGGGTACAAAAACACAGTGGAAGTGGCTTTTAACATTTTAAAAGCAAACTAAATGGAATAGACATGGATTATTTCCATACTTTAGAATGTATTGTTTTACTCTGCCTATCTGAGTTTTGCAAACAATAGTCGTTTTTTTGAGGAATAGATACAGAGATTCATACTACAAAGCCTGACTAATTTGGGATTGAGGTGTTGCCCATTGATTGGTTGCAGGGGCAGATGTAGTATTCCGCCGACGAGTTCGATTGAACCCATAACTTTCAACGTAGAATAAAAAATTATATGTAAAAATTCATTAAAATTGTAAAAATGGCAGGTATGAACCCATAACTTAAAAAATATAATGTGTTCAATGCTAAAAACCTTAAAAATTGAACACATAGGGTTAAAATTATGTATCCCTCCCTGATTGGTTGATAAGATGAAGAACATAATTTTCTAAGGTGTACTGAAAAAAATTAAACATGAAGTAATATCCTTTCAGAGGATTTCACACTTAGTTGCCTTACAAATGAAGAAACACTTGTCATCACTTTTGCAACATCAAAGGTTTTTTCCGGCCCTTTCCTGGACCCCGCGCGTAGCAGCATCTTAATGCACTGAGCGGCCCTTTTAGGTCAAACATGAATGTAATGACAAGAAGTACAGAAGTTCTTTTATTTCTCAATTTGATTACCAATTAATATATGTGTGTTTATGTACACAATGACATATATAAATAAGGAAGGTAAAAAAAAATGCTCTACTCTATGAACATCAGTTTTTATCTTTAGTGGTAGTGTTCTTTCTAAAGGGAGAATAACCTTTCTGCAATACTTTCTCGACTTCCTCGAATTGCAACCCTTTGGTTTCAGGTACAAGGAAGAAGATGGCGACGAGTCCAAGGAGTGAAAACCCCGCGAATAGGAGGAACGTGCCAGAGGAACCGAGATGTTCAGTTAATGTTAAGAATGTTAAGCTAACAATCAGATTTGAAGTCCAGTTGGAAACAGCAGCAATGCCTCCACCTATTCCGCGGAATCTTAAGGGGTAAATCTCAGAGTTGATAACCCATGGTATTGTTCCCATACCTGGGGAATACACTATGATGTATAATCCGAGAAATATGACTGCTAAGAATCCGAACTTGCTTGGACAACCTTTCGTGTACCAAACGCGTTTCTCTGCTTTGCATGCTCCTTCTAATGCATCTGTTTTTGCTATACATGCTCCAGGAGCATACTGCACATTGAAACAAATTCAAAACCACTGAGAAATAAGTTATGTTGGTAGACGAGAAATATTAAGAAGGGCGCTAGACGAGCACTTGCAAGAGAGCGACTGGCAGAGTCATCATGCATGAAGGTATTTTCATGTTGTATAGGTGACACAAGAGAGAATTCTACACTCGCTTGTAGATTCTAGTTACATGATTTTTAGTAGAGGGTAGCCCGGTACACAAAGCATCATGCATTCATACAGGGTCCAGGGAAGGGTCGCACCTCAAGAGATTTGCATTAGTGTTTGTTTCCACAACTCGAACCCGTTACTTCATGGCTCCCCTTTAGTTACACGATTCCTAGTATATGACCTAAATATATTCATGAAATTATCCCTTTTGTTTAAGTTAGCCTTACTTGCATCGACATAGACTCAGCCACCTAGATACTTGCACAAATAATGAATCTAGCCAAGGATGTTGCTATGAGGCCTCCATCCGAGGATGAGGATGTGCCTCTCGAGTCCCCTGCTCTGAAGCAGGGCGATGAGAAGAAAAGAAAAAAAAGGCTCCGAGCTCTCTGGACCCGAAAAAGAAAAAACCAAAGAAGAGGCTGACGCGTAAATCTAAGGAAAGGACCAGCGTCCTCCCCAACGGCGAAACCAGGAATTTACTCAAGGGTGTTCAAACTTGAAAGAAGAGAAAACAATTCTCCGAAAAAAAGTGCTCAATATATGTTATATACCTCTAAAATCTAATATTTTACCTATATATGCAGTGTAATTTTCCGACGAAGGGTGGTCAATAACACGTAGCTTCGCCCATGGTCCTCCCATCAGACGCGATTCGCCGACTGAGGGATGAGTCCGAGGAAGAAGAATACACTTCCGAGCTAGTGGCTCGGGTGCGGACTGCTTTGCCTCGAGCCGGGGAGGCTGCTAAGAAGGCATTGGTCGAAATCCCCGAACCGGAACGGGATGATCATACAAGTCACATGCATCTAGGACCTAATTTTAAGATAATCAAAACTAATTGTGAAATGAGTTATAGATTCCAAGATAGTAAATTTTATTGCTGACTTACCAGATTGGTATTTGAACAAAATCCACAATCAGCTTCCTTAGCCAAGCATTTCATGCAATTCCAGGAGGATGGATTAGGGGAATTGGCATAGGCCTTACAAGTAGCATTGCCAAAATGAGCAGATTCATTGCTGCTGATTACTGGTGCATGAGCGGACGCTTGAAAGAAGACGACAGACAACACAACGAGACAAGAAATGATACCCAACATAGAGATAATCATGAGTCTCCTTCTACCATATTTGTCGACAAACGCCACACTAACTATAGAGCCAACAGCATTGAGACCAGAAGTGATAAGTGATAGCGCGACAGCAGTTCTATTAGATGCAATTCCAGCAAATTGGATGATAGTTGGACTATAATACATGACAGTATTGATACCGACAAATTGTTGAGCCACTTGAACACAGATTCCTGCATAGAGTGCTCTTCTACATGCTGTATTTCCAAATGCTTTCTTAATTTGAGTAAATGTGCTACTCCCTATGGAACCTTCAATCGCCTTTTCTTCTTCGATTGATTTCTTCATTGCCTGCATTTCCTCCTCTACTTCCTCAGCTGAGTAAATTTTCGCCAAGATTTCCTTCGCCTCGTCCACTTTCCCCTGATATATACCAATCAAACATCATTAGTACATAAATTTCACCAATATTTCCTTGGCGTCGTCCATCCCTAATATATATTCCAATCAAACGGCATTTGTAAATAAATTTTGCCAAGATTTTCTTGGCCTCGTCCACTTTTCCCTAATATATACTAATCAAACATCATTAGTACATAAACTTTTGCCAACATTTTCTTGGTGTCGTCCACTTTCCCTTATTAGCAAGAGTTTAAGTTCTATACATATACTATATAATTACACAATCGTGACATTTTATAAGGTATGTGCAGGTAAATCTATATGAATACGCATTAACAAGTACCCTGACACAAATGGTAACTGACCGTTATTACAGGTTAAACTACACTGATAGTGTGAAAATTTTGTTAGTGTACGTAACTTAGATTCTATGTATCAATCAAGCATTGTTACTACATCTATTTCATTGCAGTATAGTTTATACGATTGGTCAATCGATCAAGTACCTTTCTGTAAAGCCATCTTGGAGACTCAGGCAGGGTGATCATGAGCAAAAACTGAATAACTGCCGGAAGTCCAGCAATGCCAAGCATCCATCGCCACGTTCCTTTCACCTGAAACAAGTTAGACATGATTTGCTATGGTTCTCAGAAACACAAGAGAAGTTGGAACGAGATCGATGCAGTTGCCCAGGCATCCAACAACAACAACAACAAAAAACCCAATGGGGTCTGGGGAGGGTAGTCTGTACGCAGACCTTACCCCTACCTAACAGGTAGAGAGGCTGTTTCCAAAATAGACCCTCGGCTCAGGAAGGGTCTATTGGAAAAGACAGTGAAATAAAAAGTTGTAGTAATTACATGAGTGAAGGCAAGATTGATTAGATATGAAATGAATTGTCCTCCTGTAATGAGGAAACCATTTGTGCTGACAAGTGCACCTCTGATCTTATGAGGAGAAGCTTCTGATATATAAAGAGGAGCAGTCATTGAAGCCATTCCAACTCCCAAACCGACGAATATCCTTCCAAGAATTATCACCCAAGGTGCAGGAGCAACAGCCATAATAATTGCACCAGCAAAGAAGAGAACATCAGCAATGAGAATCGAAAGTTTTCGTCCAAACTTATCATTAAGCCAACCACCAGTGGCTGCACCAAAGATAGCACCAGCAACAGCCATACTAACAATAGTTTCTTGCAACCATGTTTTCTCGTCGACGTCATTAAAATCTTCCCTTATGTAAAGAAGTGCACCAGAAATAACACCAGTGTCATAACCAAAAAGAAATCCACCAATGCCAGCTGATAAAGCCAGCTTCATAATATAAGGAGTTTTCCATACTGCACTCCAACATTCTGTGAATTCTGTTTTATCTGCTTTGTTTATTCCTCCCTCTACCATTTTGTTTACTTATTTGCATTCACAATTTCCTCACTATAGTTGTTGAAAACTGAATTCCTTGTTTCTTGAACTACAAAAGAAAGATGTAAATGGATTCTTTATAGAGTGCACATATGCAAACCTTTATAAATCTGCATTAAAAACAAAAGCAGAGAGAATTACAACAACAACAATAACAACAACAACAACAACAACAACAACAACAACATCAACAGCAATAACCAGAGGCGATCAAGGTTTAAATTCGATGGGCTCAATATTTATATTGTTTGAGCCGTGGAATCATCCATTGATGCTTGAATAATGGTAGGCTGCCTACATTACACCTCCCTGGAGTGCGGCCCTTCCTCAGACCCTGCGGGAACACGTGATGATTTGTGCACCGGGCTACCCCTTTTTTTCACTAGTTGTAGAGAGAATTACAACAATAACAATAACAACAACAACAATAGCAATAACTAGAGGCGATCAAGGTTTAAATTCGATGGGCTCAATATTTATATTGTTCGAGTCGTGGAATCATTCTTGATGCTTGAATAATGGTAGGCTGCCTACATTATACCTCCCTGGAGTGCGGCCCTTCCTCAGACCCTGCGGGAACACGTGATGATTTGTGCACCGGGCTGCCCCCTTTTTTTCACTAGTTGTAGAGAGAATTACAACAATAACAATAACA
Organism: Nicotiana undulata; assembly: GCA_005239495.1. Lineage (NCBI taxonomy): Eukaryota > Viridiplantae > Streptophyta > Magnoliopsida > Solanales > Solanaceae > Nicotiana > Nicotiana undulata. The sequence continues at coordinate 54,555 of ML271409.1, read as the reverse complement.
ACAACAACAATAGCAATAACCAGAGGCGATCAAGGTTTAAATTCGATGGGCTCAATATTTATATTGTTCGAGCCGTGGAATCATTCTTGATGCTTGAATAATGGTAGGCTGCCTACATTACACCTCCCTGGGGTACGCCCCTTCCTCAAACCTTGCGGGAACACGGGATGATTTGTGCGCTAGGCTGCCCTTTTTTTTTCCCACTAGTTATGTCCTTAGGACTTAATTCATTGCATTTTTGCAATTATGGATTCATAACTAGCATTTATTAATATTTTAGTGCTTTTTCATATATGCATTTATGATCTGAGTAAAAAATACTGAGTTTAATTAAACTTGTTGGGACTACACTGCACCCGCCATCAATAATAACTACGCTTCGATCCCAAGCAAATTGGGTTGACTATATGAATAGTCACACTATCCATATCACTCCATTTAAGTTCATCTCAGACCATTAAAAGACGGACACAACATATAATCAACGGGTTAAGTTAAACTCAACAATTTTTACACGAAGCATATATATATATATATATATATATATATATATATATATTATTTAAAAAACCACCAAAATATTAATACGAACCTATAATTACAAAAGATTGTGTTGGGTTCAATAATGAGAACATAAATGCTGAATTTATCAAATTTAAATCCTCGATCCGACTCTGAGTTCAATATTACAGAAAGAAACAAAGAAAGAAAGAAATATCTATACATATATATATATATATATATATATAT
>ML271409.1:28721-53502 GCA_005239495.1 Nicotiana undulata | reverse complement strand
TTATATATATATATATATATATATATATATATATATATATATATATATATAATACAGAATTACAGAAAAAAGCAAACCATATATATAACCATTATTTTTGAAGAGAAAAACCAACTTAATAGAAAGACGTTAGCTGAATTCTTTAACAGGTACGAAAATGTAAATGTTTAAAAATCTGCATAAAAACAAAAGGTTACAAAGAAAAGATCATGAAATTCATAAACATAATGCTAATTAATTAATTTCCAAAGAGAAAAAAGTAACCTTATATTTACATGAAGAGATTCAGAAATGAAGGTAGAGAGGGAGGAATATAAGCTTCTAATTTCTTATGGTTGTTTATAATATCCATTTAAAGAGTGGTGTTGAACAAAATTAAATTATTGCCATTAATTTTGAACAAATTAAAAGAAAAGAATGGTTTTGCAATGGCCTAGACAACCTGCGACTGTGGATATTTATTTTTTAAGACAACCACTTGTTATTCATTTTACACAGATATATCGGGAAATTTAAGGTTTACCTTTAATTTCGACAAGTTTTATACCGATTATAATGCGAAGATTTATAATGGGAATAATAATCACCCAATTATCGTGATCTCATTGGATGTTTCAAGATATATATATAATTCAAGTCACTTTAAATGGACCAAAATTGGTTTTTGAGGATTTATATAGCCGACCACGACTTGTTTGAGACTGAAACGTAGTAATTATTAGAGTTAATACCCTCAAACCCACCTAAACTATACTATTTTTGTCAGTTTTCTATCTAAACTATCAAGTGTCCCCGAAAACCCCCTGAATTATATCCCCCTTCGTATAAAAATCCCCCGTCGCTTATGTTGTTGTACGTATGATACACGCTCTTTTTAAATTATAAAACACGCCATGTGGTATGCCACGTGGGTAAATAATCTAATTAATCAAAATTCTAGGAGTGTGTTTTAAAATCTAACATGAAGCTATTTTTTCAAAAAAAATTCTTAACAGGGTTAAAAATATAAATAGTGATTTTTTAAAAGGTACATCCAGCATAATTTTTAGTATTATTAAATTGTCAAAAATAGGCACTTGGTTACTTGAGCCTTGTGCCAAATGCAAATAGCCTGAAATTAATACTTGTTTTGTTCATGCAAAACGTTTTTTAAAACAGATTTTAAATTCAAAACGGTAATTGTTTGTTATTAAAAAAGTGGTTGTTGGAAAAAACATCAATGAACAAACTCCTAAAGATTTTATAAATACTTAGTGCTGCTTCAAAACGAATTAACAATTGCTAATTTGTTTCTACTTTTCTCTATAATTCACAAAAGTTTGTTATTGTGGAAAAACCGCGTTAATTGCTGAAATTGGCTTAAGTCCGTAAAGACAATGATCCCACAATCTATTATTCTAACATCTATAATTTTGAGGTGAAACTGGAAAATAGCAAGATTTATAAGTGGTAATTGAAAAATAGTAATAACTTTAAAAGTAATCGAAATTTAGTCACTTTTCATGTAAAGAAAAATATGAACAAATACTGTCAAAATCCGAAAAATATTCCAGAATTATACTGAAGTTCGAATTTTTTACATGTGAACTTCCAGCATAACGTACTGGAGTTTCAACATAAAAAACTGGAGTTCCAGCATAATATACTGAAGTTCCAACATAATATGCTGGAAGTTCATACTTCATGCTAAAAGTGATAATACCCCAATCTTAATTTAAACGCTTCCAATCCGTATAATTTTGAAGTCAAATTTACAAAAATGGCTTTGGAAGTGAGTGATTTTTATTTTTTGACCCTGCTTACCCATGAGCAGAATTTTAAGTTTAACAAGTGTTGTCCCCTGCTTGGATAACACTTTCGACTTTTGACCTTAAAGGTTTGCCATGAGGCAAGCGAAGGTCAAAAAATCAAAATAGGTATAATTGCCTGAAGGCAGAATTTATAATTACCACCCTAACCTATGCCCAAAGTTTTAACAATACACTTTTTTTTTGCGGGATTCCTCGTACCTGCCTAAACTTATCTTTATCTTAGTTATTTGGACCTTTTGTGCTGAGCTGGATTGGTACCCCAGTTAAAATTAGGGGTGTTAATCGAGTCGGGTTGACCCGCTAACAACCCTGTTCAATCCGGGTCAGCCCGGTCCAGCCCGTTATTATAGATAATAGGGCGGGGGGGGGGGGGGTTTGTAACGTCCAATTTTTTTTAACGGGTCACCGAACCCGCTACAACTCGTTAATCCCTTAACGGGATCTTAACGAGCTACAACCCGGTTCAGCCCGTTAACCCGAATTTTTTTATAAAAAAAAAAAAAAATTGACCGTTGCCAACGGTCAAACACCAAAAAGAACCATTGGCCAACGGCCATTTCTGCCCAAAACAGACATATTTTTCAATTTTATTAATATTTTAGCCCCCCCTCCCCCCTTGTAATTTCTAAATTATAATTGTAGCCTTTAAAAACTATAAATAGTCCCCTTTCTTCTATTATTCTTCACAATTCAATTCATTTTCTCTCTAATTCTCTCTTGATAATATTCTCAATTACTCATTATTTCAAGTTTTCAACTTTCAAGTTTCATCAAATATTTAATTTAGTTCATATTGCTGAAATTTCTCTTTTAATACATGAGTTGAAGACGAAAGACTGATATACTGCTGTTGTAGAACAAATGCTAAATAAGTTTAAAAAATATTTCTTCCCAATTCCCCCTATTTACCTAATTGGTGCTATTTTAAACCCTATGCTTTATATACTTATATGAGTATTGGAGCAACTGAAACTCCTGATAGTGACACTTGTATTTTTGATCTACACAAACATTTGCAAACTTTGTATAATTATTATGCTAACATTGTTGATGCTTCTTCGGTTGTAGATGCAAATATTCCTTCAAGTAATACTTCAACATCTCGAACAACTTTAGAAGATGATGATAATGTTCAAGATTATGTGATTTGGTCTACACTAGGAGAGCATCAACAAACAAGTAATCGGAATATTGATGAACTCCAATTCTACTTGCAAAAGTCACCAGAGCCCCTCACAAAGGATTTTTTTACCTCTGAGTTGGTGGAAGAGCAACTCAAATCAATTTCCTGTTCTTTCGGCCATGGCTCGAGACGTTCTAAATGTGCATATTTCAACAGTCGCATCAGAGAGCACATTTAGCCAAGCAAGACAGAGCCGTCATTCATTAGGCAGCAACGCTTTGGAAGTTCTAGTGTGCTTCAGAGATTGGATTAGATTAGTGGCAAAATCAAGGGCCTAACGAGATAGATGATGCGAAGGACCAAGAAATTGGAGATATAATAATTTATGGTACCGATTATTCAACCAATTTTTGGTGTCATTACAACAAAACACATCAGGCCCAAAAATTTCCTCCATTCTTCACATTCCTCTTCCCTTTTCGATCCTTAACGAAATCAGCGGACTTTTAAATTTCTTTGTTCTATTGCACTTGGATACTAATAGATCGAAAACAAGTATAAAACCCATATTTAATGGTTCAATTCAAGGAAGAGGAGGTCAGATTGGAAGGCTAAACAAGAATAATGTTCTAGGATTTTTCGTGTATCGATTGAAGGTCAGATTGGAAGGTTAAGCTTTTTATTCTTCACAATCCAAGAGAAAGGGTTAGTTCTTAACTATATTGAGTTACTTTTGTGTTAGTCTAGGGTTTTTAAATGCCTTTAGCTATTGCGATTGGCAGAATAAATTTGAGGTTTCTTGTCTGCATGTTAACCTTACAGATTTGAGTGTGCATGGGTTCAGTAAAAAAAATTGGTTTTAGCAAATAAGTATTTTCTAGTACTAGTATCTATGGTCTGTCGGATTTTGCTGAATTTAATTTTACCGACTATTCTTTTTTTGCTTTGTTTGCATATAAGTATGAGTGAGTTTGCTTTAATCACTTTATGATTATATCATGGTGGGGTCTTAGAGTTCGGAAATGGGAACTAAAATATATTGGTGGGATAATGAGTGAATATTTGGATGTTAATGTGGATACCCTATTCGATTTTGAGTTGAAGGATTATAATAAAGAACTAGTGTACAACTCAAGTTTTAAATTTAGTATTCGGTCACCTAACTGTGGGTTTTTAGGAGATATTGAAAATGACAGGCTCTTTTAGCAATTGGTAAGCCTTTACAATATGGGGCTGTTTTGGAAGTATATGTGCACATATTTGTGGAGGAATCTTGTTCAACTTTTAATAAAATGGCTACTTTTAATGGTTCTGTTGCTCCTCCAAACATTTTGTTGCTCCTTCAAACATTGTTGTTGCTCCTTCAATCACTGTTGTTGCTACTCCAAACACTGCTACTCCTCCAAATACAACTGCTTCTGCAGATCCAATTGCTGATCCAGCAGATGTAACAACTACTCTTTTAGATCCAGAATCTTCTCCAACTGAAGATTACTCAAGTGAAGATGGATCTAATGAATCAATTGAAGATAGTGATGATTCTGAAGACAATGTCTTCTTTGGGGGGAGGGGGAGGGGGAGGGTTATGAAAGTGATGTACATGAGGAGTACTTAGAGATTAGGAAGGGAAGTAGGCCATTTCAAAGAAGAAAAAGAAAGAAGAAAGTTGTTGTTTGATACTAAGATGTACTATGTGGTAATGCTGGGCCACATCTTGCTTTTGATGAGACTGAAACAGGTAAAAAAAAGTGTAGAAGGAAGGCTAGGTGATGATGAACCATATTATCCAAGTTTTGATTCTTGTAGCTTTTAAACTGATGAAGATGAATATTGAAATGAAGATGGGGAAGACATGGAGGTAAATCTAGCAAAAAGGAGATCTACATCTACAAAGAGTGTGGAGTTTGATAAAACATGTAAAAAGATTGTATGGCAGTCGGGTATGATCTTTGAGAGTGTTAATGACTTTAGAGATGCAGTAACTAGGTATGCATTACAAAAAAGAGTTCTGATTGAAAAACATGTAAATGAGCCAACTGGAGTCAGGGTAAGGTGCACCAAGGATAACTGCAATTGGCTTTTGTTTGCAAGCTTGGACATTGTAAGCAATAATTTTGTTATAAGAACCTACAATACAGTTCACAAGTGTGTGAGAGCCTCCAGAAATTATTTGTGCAATTCTAAATTCTTGGCCAAGGTCTTTAAAGATAGAATAACTGAACAACCAAACAAAAAAGTATTCAAGTTGCAAGAGTTAATTAGGAAGAAATTCAGAGTTCATATTGGTAAGACCACAACCAGGATAGCAAGAGTTAAAGTACTGCAGCAAATAATGGGTGATCATAATGTGGAGTTTGGTAGATTTTTTGATTACATGGATGAGTTGTTAAGGACTAACCCTGGGAGCACTTGTGTTGTGAAGCTTGGTAAACCTGATGAACTTGGTAGGCCAGTGTTTTGAGGCACTACATCTGTCTTGAGGCACTAAAAAATGCATTATCGTGGTTTAGAAAATGCATAGGCTTTGATGGTTGTTTACTGAAGGGTGTAAGTAGGGGACAACTACTAGTTGTAGTGGCTAAGGATGATAATAACCAAATGCTTCCACGTGCTTACGCAGTAGTTGAATATGAGAAGAAAACTACATGGTCATGATTCTTAACTTTGCTGAAGGAAGACCTGGGATTAGGTGATGGTACAAGCTTCACTTTGATCACTGACATGCAAATATATCTAAGAAGTCTGGTAAATTTCCTAAAACTGGTCTTGTAATGACATGTAGCCTCTATCACGGAAGGGGTCACAACAAAAGAGGGTGTCCAAAGAGTGATAGACTTGGTGCTAGTTCATCAACAGATACTGTAAAACCATCAGCTTCAGGAAAGGGAAGAGGCATACAAAGGTAATGTTCTATTTTGTATCAATTTCTTTTAAATTTAGTTCACTATCTAACATGCTTTTTTAACAGAAATCAACTACCAATGAAGGTGAGCCTACTGTAAAAAGAGGAAGAGCTAGACCAAAGAAAACAACTAATATATTTGCTGCTAATGCACTTGATACTGCACCTAGTGCATCTGTTGGTGCTGAATTCCATCTACTTCTTCACTTGGCAGTTGGTTTACCTGTTCTGCTCCTAGTTTTGCACATCTGATACAACAACTAATAATTCTGCTGGTTTTGGAATTTTTTCAACAACTGGAGGCAGGGGAAGAGGAATAGGAAAGGGAGGAAGGGCCACAACACATCATTCACTTGAAAGTTGATTTACATGTTCAGCTTTAAATGCATCTGATATTGTATTTGTTGCACCTAGTTCATCTACTGCTCCTAGAGGAAGGGGAAGGGGTGTTGGAAGCTCAACATCGTATAAAAGGCCAAGACATATGAGAATGGGTGTATTCCAGGCTGAGAATGACTTCATAACTATTAATGTAAGTGTTGATGCAATCAGTTCTGCTATTATCTTAATGTACCTTAAACTAATTAAACTATTTTTTGTACAGCATGGTCTGCCAAGTAGCAGAATAGTATCCACTCGATCATCAACAAAGATAACAAGATCAGATGATGTTACTAGTGACATTGGTTTTAAACCAGCAAGTGGAAAGGAAAATAACTAATCACAACAAGAAGACTCCAAGATAGTTGAAACAAATCAAGGAATGCTAATTCACATCCCCAAGAACCAACGGAAATTATAGTGTTGATAGGGCCCTATTGTTTTTAGTTCTATCTAGAATGGTGTTTTTATTGTTATGAAGCTGCTGAAATTTTTGAAGTACTGTTAGAATTGTGGAATATTGGTATTCAAATGTAACATTGTTTTGGTTATTGAAAACTAACATTTTTTGTTGTGTATGAAATGGTACTGAAAGTGTTATGTCGGGGACTGATGTTTTGTTATTAGATTATTGGTATTCAAATGTACCGATATTGTAGTTTTCTTTCATATGCGATTGGTTTGGATGTTCTGAAGTCGTTGCCGGTGTGCCAGCTGCTGCGAAGATTTTTTCTTCTTTTTGCCGAAATTTGCTCAAACAACAACAAGAGCATATTTGTCAACAGAAAATGATACCATGATACCAAAACGATGTTTCATTCTAATACAATACCGAAATGATATTTCATTACAATACCAAAATGACGTTGACAACCAAACCACATCTAACTTACCCTATCCGACATCAATACCAAAATGATCTTCTATCACGACAACAACCAAATTAATCTTATATTACAACAACAACGAGCTACTACAGCAACTCCATTTGATTTTTTCTTCAAGTTTCTTTTTGGTGAACTAGATAATTATATAACCAAAATAGTTACATCATTGTTTGGGAGTTTCACCTCCCTGTTGTTGCATTAACATTGTCTTGCATTAAAAGGGGGTTCACCCTGATTTTATGTACAAATACAGTTCCTAGAATGTCTTCCCACAGTGCTTCATTTACAAACGCCGGAGGAGCAGTCAAAATTTCTGTCCTAGCAAATGCCTTTTTACCCGCTTCTTCCTTTGCGTGGAGGTATGCCACCTAATTTTGTTCTCTAAAATCATGCCCAAGTGCTGGAATCCCTAGCTACTCCATCAATGACCTCCATTCAAAGATAATAGAGTTATAATGCATGTTTCCGTCCTTTAGCATTCTTACAACCTATTCAGAATCAGTGCACATTTGAAGATATGTGAGTTTGTGTTCGAGGGATAATGTGAGCCCCTGCCATGGATCTTGGAGTTCAGCCTCTAGGCCGGTGGTATGGTAGTCCTCTCATATATCCTAGTACCCATTCACCCTTATTGTTCCTAATGACACCCCCTATTCCTCCTACTCTTGATTTTGGGCATGCGGCCCCATTAATGTTGAGCTTATATGAGCCAACAAGAGGTGGCTTCCAATTGATGTGGATATTAATTGTTTCACTTTTATCCCTGGATTGTTGATAGGCGCCTACCTATACCACAATAAGTAGCAAGGAAGGGGTCGAGTTTGAGTGTCTAATTGACCTAGTGGTGTTTCAAGTTCTTAATTATACTTCTCATCATAAAGGTTTTGGAATTATACTAAGGTTTAAACTAAAAATACTATTATCTAGCTAACTATGATATTTTTGTGGATTTTCTCAGTTAATTAAAAGTACTAGGACTGTGACTTACTCCTAGGCAAGTGACTAATGGAGTCTAAAATTGAGAATAACCTTGTGTATTGTGGGTGAGTGACATAACCTCATGCTAATTTGTTCACCCAATACCTCTCGGTAATTTGGGTGACTTTGCCCGAATTGGCCTTCTCAAGCACAATTGGTGTTTCAATAAATCAAATGAAATGGCTCAAGTCGGGTGTAGCTATCTCTAACATCGACTCTTTTACTGGGGCTATCAATCTCTCAGCTCACCCCACCTTATTAGCCTAATTACCTAGACTTGGGTCATCTTTCTCAAGAGTAACCCTAGTCATGAAGGCATGAAATAGTGTTTGCTACCACTAATTATGAAATTATGTACAAATTAGACTAAAAATCAAACACCCATACACAAAGTCATCCTAAAATGAAAGACCCATTAGTTACCCACACTAGGGTTGGGTCACAATCCTAGCTTGAGGGTCTAACTACTCATAATTGAAGAAGAAACTAAGGTAGATGATGAAATTGAACTCATAAATGTAAATTACAAGATAGAAATTGAAGAACTATTGTACTCAAAATATACAAAAACTACTATTCACGTGTTCCTCCTAACAGCTGATGCCCTAAAAATAAGAAAAAGATGTATTTATACTAGGCTGAAAATACTGGACAAAATTGCCCCTATGGAGATTTCGCTCCCAGCGTATTTCTGAGCGCTGCAGCGGAATAATGGTCGCTGCAGCGGTTGTAAGATTTTACTTCTCTCTGATTTCTTGTTCCGCTCCCAGCAGACTTTTGTAACGCCGCAGCAGTAATTTCCGTTGACCGCGAAAGTGTGACACCCCAATCTGGTTGACTCTATGAAGTTTAACAAACGCCCTCAGCGGAATATTGAATGCTGCAATGGTGGGGAAACCACTGCAGCATAAAAATAACGCGATCAACGGTGATCAGTGCCTCAAAAACATGTTGCAACGATCAAAAATCCGATGCAGCGAAATGACAAACGCTACAGCGGAATAGTAAACGCTGCAGCAGTTCTGCTGGGTACTGGGATGATGAAAGTGTTTCTCCTTTTTGAGTCCCTTTAGGTCAATATTCACAATTCAACTCAATTTTAGTCAAATTTGCCTCAAAACCTAATAAAACGAGAGTAAATAGTAAGCACAAATCACTAGTTATCAACTCCCCCAAACTTAAGTCTTTGCTTGTCCTCAAGCAAACAAAATAACTCCTACCTCCGTAACAAAAAGAAAAAGTATTTCATCCATTAAGATGTGATTTCATCAAGCTTCAATTGGGACTTACAATTACCCTCAATACAAATGTATTATTGACAACATTTTGCAATGATTTTCTTAGCTCACTAGGTCTAATGTGACACCAAAGCTTCAAGAGTTGACTCAAGTCGTTTAAGAGCTTCTCTTTTTCACCCCAGTCGCTGTGGATTCCAGACTCTTTCTCCTCTACTCTCCATAGGCTCATCTCACCATAAATAATGAACTCTCAGAATTGGGTTTATCATGGGGTGATTTCTTCACTCTCAAAAGAATTCTTCAAGTCCGGCCTTAAGTACCATAAGCTTGACCCTCATGTAAATCACCACTAATGTAAGCTCACTTAACCTGAGATCCTATAGAGCTTTGTCGGGATGTAATCGATGTTGTTTTGATCAAATTTGGTCATGATGAACTTTGGTAGAACATCTCTCCTTAAGAACTCCAATTTTTCACATTTCGGAACATGTTTTTCTTTACTCTTTGAGTCACATATTTTCCTTGGGGAACTTAGAGAGACTCATTGTCGCTTTTATTTTAGTTGGAGCTCATTTTCCTTCCTTTTTCTTTCTTTTTCATCATTCCAAGCCCTTTTTCAACCTTCGCTTTTCTTTTTGCTTCTTTTTGCTTTTCAACCTTTTCTTTGGCCCTTTCTTTTAAACCAATGCCTTTCATCACTATGAATTTCCTCGTCTCTCCCCCCCCCCCCCCCCCCCAAACTTATGGTTTTTATTATTATTCATCAAGAGTGCTCAAGGAAAGAATGGGTGCCAAAGGAGGGTCATTAGAGAACGGATGAAGGTTCACAATGTGGTTTTTGAACAAATAGGCTCAGGATCAAAAGGGGTTGACTAGGGATCTTGTCAAGGTAAGCTATGAAAGTCTTTCAATTTCAGTAGGGAATCGAGGAAGGCCTATGATCATCTCACAACTCAAGCTCACTTAAGATTTGGCCTAGAAAAACTTGGGGCAAGTTCTAGACTTTTAGGCGCGCCACTCGGGATATGCAATTTCAAACCTCACCTCACAAACCTTAGGATTGTTAAAGAGTATCGAGTCGAGGGCCCACAACGACCATGGTTCAGATTGAAAACTCACATATGGTCATATACACCACCTGACGATAGTTTCAGTCAACTTAAGACTCTAAGGGTCACAACTAGAACTAGCCTCATTTGTTATCTATCTTTAACCATGAAGTCAAAGGTAAGTCTGTTGGTTCCAAGTGAAGTATTATTTGAATCACATTTATTCACTACTACTGAAGCAAAAGAAAACAAAACAAAAAGAAAAATGAAAAACTGACTCAATCCCTTAAGAAGGTCGTCACACTGTCTGTCGTAGGGAAGAGACACCCGGTTCGCACAATTTCCACCCCTGGAAAGAATCGTGGCCTTAAGAAAACCAGGGGCTTATTGACAGCGCAAAGGGAAAAGAATAAGTTATAAATTAAAAAGAAGCTATTAAATGAAATAGGAAGTTAAAATACAAATGGAAAAAACTAAAGAAGTTATAAAGTAGAAAATACGAAAGTTTGAAATGAATATTTACAATAGGGTATGAATATATACATATGATAGGGAATTTGAATATATACATACCAAAAGTAAAAAGTACAGGAATGTAAATAAAGAAAGAAAAATAGTATCAACAATTATTACAACACAAAATCATGAAAATGTCTGAATCATCAACTATCAAATAGAGGCCACCCTCTCTAACAAGAACTAGCATTGTCCCCAACGTTAACTAGCCAAAATATAGATCACGGGAAATGGGTAAGAGATAGTAAGAGGAAACTCCCTATGGTGCCTCTGACTGCATGGGTGAAGGATCAACTGGAGGTGGTGAAGAAGGCACTGTGCCAGTGGTGGTAGCGGGGTCCTGTGGCAATACGGAGGTCTGGCCCTCGGGCTCCTCGAGCTGAATCTCCATATCATCAGTCAGCGGGATGGCTCTCCTACGAATTGGGGCCGGTGGAAGGTCTGCCTCCTAAACATGTGTGGCCTAGTCAGTGGACCCTAGCTCTCCCATCAACAGATCAAGGGGGATGTCCCCGCAGCTGCGAGCTTCGTCACTTGTTTCTTCAGGTCAGCTTGAGTTTCCTGCATCTTCACTTGTACCTTCTTCATTTCATCCTCGGACCTCTTCATCTTCTTCACATACTTTCCCCAATAGATGATCTCCTTCTCCTGCTTATCCAGCGTCTCCATAATATTCTTTTGGTTATCCACCAAGCTCTTCAATGTGTCCTCCTAGGTAGGAGGCAATGCAATCAGTGCCGGAGCTGACTGTGCTGCAACAATGCTAGAAAGGTCAGAAAGCTTAGAAAAAGCTACCTGCAACCAATTGGTGATACCAACCAAAGTTTGAGACACGCTCAAGGCTGTGTGAGGGTAAGTGGAAGATAATGGCATTGGGATTGGAGTGGATATGGTAGGACCCAATGAAGGCTCTGGAGCAGCAACAACAATGGGCCCCTCAGAAGCAATGGAACCTTCGGCAGCAACGGAAGTACCAGGGGCTGCAGATGTGGTGGATTTCCCTTTCGCCTTGGGTTTGTCTGACCACTTCAAACTATACCAAGATAAGCTGACCGGGGCTTCACAAAAGTGTCAAAATCCCTCCAGTGGACCTCATTGTCCCTGGAATACATCGTAAGGAAGTTGGGAAAGGGGTAGGAGGCCTTATTCCTCTGCGCAATATGGTCTATCACCCTGGACATGATATTCCCGACGTTAATCAGGATACCATCCATAACAACACCCACTATCACGGCCTTGGAGAGGGTCATGTCAATGTCATGGAGAATTGGGTCTATCCTGTTGCAAACAAAAGTGGCCCATCCTCTGGCCTCAAAACTTAGTATATTCCTTTTAATGGCGAAGCCTGCAACCAACCAAGCTGGCATAGTCCCTGGGGTAACTATCACTGAGTCCAACCACTGACGAGCTAAGTATTTCATATTCACCTTCTCCAAGTAACGCGTCTCATCTTCATCCGCGAAACCCGCATAGACATTGAATGCCCTGCCACTGTAAAAAAAATCTTGTTGCGAACCTGAGTAAGATATGTGTCATGGCCACATTGGTATAGAATTCCTTCACAACATATTTGTTTAACCAAAGAATTAGATCCTTTGACCAAATCTATTTTTAGGAAGAACACGAGTTTTTGATAACCAAGGAATAAACTAATAATTGTAAGTAGATACGTAGATGGAAAATAATAAGATGCACGAAAGGTAAATGTATTGCAATAGTAGTTCGAATGTGTGTTACAAGTTATATTTTACTCCCTTATATAAGAAATTTCTTAATATAACATCTACCCTTTTCAGTGATTGAGCATTAATGACTAATAATGGCATTAATAAAACGTTACAATGATTAACCGTAACTGTTGCATGAAGGTTATGTAACGTCTAGCTTATTAATTGAAGATCTCTGAATCTGCCCTTTATATAGCCCGGATTCATTCTGACCGTGCCTCTTCATTATCTCATTCAGGTTGAGATTCTCGTAGCTATTTACCCTGCTAGTATATGATTCCGTGCCTCTTTGCCTCATACCTCTTCATAAAGTCCCGTTCAGTTGCCACATTTTCATTGTTCCACATAGACTGTTGGGTCATCACAATTATTACACGTGTGAGGATCTTTTTTACCAATACAGATAGTCCCCCCACTTACTATTTATTTATCGATTAATATTTGGTAAGTGGATACTCATTTATGGCGGGAATATTTTTCCGCCGCTTCACTCAAAACATTGCATCCGTCTCTGAGCGTAGGCGTCGCTTGTCACTTTTATTTAATGTTTGTGCCACGTGGCATTCCTGGATTGGTTCTGCAATTATTCACCGCCTTTTAGGGCTTTTTGCGGTTGCGTCAGTCACGAAGTGACACCTTCAATTATGACTTTCACATCATTATTTTTTTTTCCATTTTTGACGGTTGCCTTCGAGTATAAGTACCCCTTTTAATTTTTTTACTTTCACGAAAAACTTCTAACTTTCATACTTTATTTGTAAAGAACTTTTTCTTGTCTTAGTAAATATGTCTTCTTCAAACCAATCTAAGAGAGTCATTAACGTAGATGATCTGACTCCCTCTTCTGCTCTGACGCGGAGTAGGAGAGGTGGCAGGCATAGGAGTTTAGGTTCTACTCCCTCCAGGGGTTCTTACTTTTCTCTAGTTACTCGCCCACATTCTTCTAGGTCTTTATCTTCTCCAAGGGCTAGGGCTTCTAGATCTTCGTCTAAAGGTAGAGAACACAATGAACCTTTGCGTGAGCCGAGGGTCGATGAAATAGTTCCTGCAAAATTTTCCTTTGCTAGGGATAGTCAGGTCCTTAGAGACCAACTTTATTCAATGTCATCTCTTGATAGTGCTGACAAATATCCTACCCAGATAACCGAGGGTTTGATACCTCTTGTACGCAGGGACTGTTATTGGAAGTACTATTTTCCTGTTGTCGTTCCCAATGGTAATCAAAGAATAACCTCTTACAAGACTGGGTATTCTTTTGTTTATACTTATCCCTTCACATTAGGATTCAAGCCTCCCATCGACCCTGTCATCATTGAGTTCTGTCGATTCTTTAAAATTTGTTTGGGACAAGTCGGTTCTCTTGTGTGGCGAGTTGTTGCATGTCTTAGATATTTGGCTAACTTAGCTTCGGTCCCCTTTACCTTTCATCATCTCATTCACCTCTATTGTCCAATATTGTTCCACCAGGGAGTTTTCACTCTCACGACCAGGAGTAAAGGGGTGTTAGTGACTCCTGATGATGATAAAGATCGAGGGTGGTTTCTCCGGTATGTTGTTGTTCCTACTGCTGGTTTAGTAGGTGAAAAACATATTCCCTTCCTTGAGAAGTGGAATCTTGCACGTGAGTACATTTTTGCTCCCATTTCTTGATTTTTTCTTTAGATATTTTATCAATACCGTAACTATTTCTTTTCTTTGCAGCAATCATGGGAACCGTCGAGAATGTCTCCAATTTTCGAAATTGGGTAGAAAAACTTTTGTTAATCGCTCCGTTAGAAGAATGTTCATGGAAATACCTCTCCGGGAGGTTTGGTTGGAGAGTTAAGACTCACGGTAAATGATGTTTTTGTTCTTACTTCTTTCCTCATTTGAGCTTTATTTGACCCTTTTCATTTGATAGGGTTTCCTGCTCGTGGAGTTTCTGCTGCATCCGTGTCTGCTCCAAAGGTGTCCCTGGCAAAGGCCCAGGAGATCATTTCAGGCTCCTCTTCTTCAAAGAGAAAAGCAAGTGGGTCAAGGACCTTAGAAGAGGAGGAGGAAAAGAAGGGTTCTTTAGTCCATAGGTCGCGCAGGAGGAAGGTGGTCTCTGACGACAAGTCTGCACCTGTCATTGATCCTCCCATGCCTGAAGCTGAACTATCTTCCTCTGAGGATGCAACTCCCTCTCCCGTTCGTGAATCAGTTGATCTCCTATTACATGAAGGTTTTGGTCCTGTTGCTGATGAAGCTCCCCTGGCTATTTTCTCTCCTTCCGTTCTTAAAGAACTTCCCTCAACTACTATTTTTATTACTCTTGCTCCCATGTCTATTCCTGCTCGTATCATTGCTCCCTCTCCCGTGGCTTTTTCTACCTCTCAGACTCCCTTGCCCGTGGCTCCCTCATCTGTTCCTGCTTCCGTGCCTTCTGTTGCAGAAGTAGGGTCTTCCAGCAGGGGGGATATGAGGCAGGTGACGATTGAAGTTCCAACAGTGGGTAGCCTCTTTAAAAAGTCTGGCCAGGTTGATGTATGGCTTATACCGTTAATAGGTCTGACTGAGCGAGCTAAGCTGGACATCCATGGTACCCTCACTTGGGTGAATGAGGTCGTGCACTCTTCTTTAAAGATAAAATGTGCTTTCCTTCATAAATTGTTATGAACATTTTTGTCGTATCTTATTTATCTCCTTTTGTAGATCAATATTGTTGGCATAGAGTTAATGAAGAGGGTTTCTCATACGGAGCAGGAAGTAAGCGAATTGCGCGCTGAGGCAAGTAATTGGAAAGAGCAGTATGAAAGCTTACAACTCGACATGGAGGCAGTGGAAGAAGAGAAGTGTACCTTGGAGCAGCAAGTGAGGGTCATGACAATAAAGTTGGCCGTTGAAAAGGCGTCTTCGGACCAGGCAGGCAAGGACAAGAACATTATTCGCAGAACAATTGTCTCGTGCCTCTGAAGAGATCAGGAGTCTGAAGGCCTTACTGGACCAGAAGGAGGAGTATTCGGGCGAACTTGTTCAATCACTCACTCAAACCCAAGAGGATGTCCAACAACTCCCTGGAGAAAGTTCAATTCCTGGAAAGGTCTCTCGCTCCATTAAAGGCCTCTCATGATGCTGCCGTGGCTGAGAGGGGTGAATTGAGAGTTGAAGTTGAGCTGTGGGAGAAAGATTATGAATCTCTTGAAGACAAGGCAACTGCTGATTCCAGTTGGCTTATATGAACTCTCGTCTTGACACATTGACGGAAATGAGCCAAGAGGGTTTTGACCTAAAAGCCGAAATTGCAAAAACCAAAAAGACCATTGAGAAGTCTCAACAAGGTCAAAATCTCTCTTCACCTGAAGGCGAGGTTCCTACTGCTCATGTCTCTTCATCCCAAGTTGCTCCTCCTGCCAGTGAAGACAACCCCCCATCTGAAGAAGTTTAAGATCTTGGTTCCTCTTTTATTTCTTTGTATCAATTGGTGGTTACCCCAGTCCCATCAGGGGTAAGTTTGGATCCTTTAAGTCCCCAACTGACAACTTAGGGGAACCTAATGTAAAAACTTAATACGGCTAAGGCTAAGTTAATACTTAGTTTAGTTTGCCATTAATATATCAATGCAAGTATGACTTTAGTTTCTGTTGAGTTTTGTATCACTTTTTAAGTCTTTTGCATGTTTTATTTTTGAAGTTTTAGCTTTACCTCTGAGTTTTGCATATAAAATTCTTAGATTATCTGTACCTTTCCGTAGTAGGTACGGTTTGTGAAAGAGGGCCCTTTTTTATTGACACTTAATGAAGAAGACGTCTCAACTTCATAATGGTGTAAATATGCAATAGAGAGATAGTAATGTTTCACATGTTTTTCTTTAACAATGTTTTAAAGAAAGTTTTTGTGTTGAACTTTCGTAACATTTGACATGTGTTTGGGTATTGTCTAAAACTCATGTTGCAACTGTTTTCTTTTAACAGGTTTGATATAAACTTGTATTCCGTAACTGTTTTTCTTTTGTAACAGTTTTTTCGAGTTAATACAAGGGAATAACTGTTTTTTGTTCATAACAGTTTTTGTAAGGGTATAAATTTTTACTTGTAACTGTTTTTATTGACAATAATTTTTAATAAATACGAGGGTGATGCCTTTTCATCCGTAACTATTTTTTGTTTACAACAGTTTTTTTAATAGGTACAAGGATAATGATCTTTCGTCCATAACTGTTTTTATTCATAACAGTTTTCTGTATAAGTACAAGGATTTCGTAACTGTTTTTATTTACAACAGTTTTCTGAATAAGTACAAAGATGATGATCTTTATCCATAACTGTTTTTAGTTACAACAGTTTTTTGAATAAGTACAAAGATATGTATTTCTCCCTCGTAACTAATATTTTGCCTTTTAACCTGAACATTCATTTACATTTACGAACATGTTCTCGAAGGTTTTTTGAATCAGGCTTTGTGTTTTGAATCTTTGGCTCTTTTGATTTTGCTCGTATCACTTGACTTGTTGGGTAGATGGATCCCAAGCTCGAGCTTTGACTTTTTGATAGTCTTCTTTGCTTCGTCTTTTCCTTCTATACTGTATAGTCCCCCAAGTGTTTTAGCTTTGAAGAATGAAATCTCGAGCACTTGACTACTCCTTCCTTGTGGTCCTTTTCCTGAAAAGGAAAAATATACAGGACTCGAAGGTATATAGTTTTTAGATGATGACTGCTTAACCCTTTAAAACGTCCATCAGAAAGTGTAACCCAAGACCAGGAATTCAGATACTTCCTCGCGTCTTTGCAGGTCTAATATCATCATCTAGTGATGGGTTAGCTTTTTGCCTATCATCTAAAACGGTTAGTAAAATTTTAACTGTACAAAAGTAAAATCGAACGTAGTGATACCTAACCGATGGTATTCCTTATCCTTAGAAGTAATACTTCTTCAAGTAAATGGTATTCCAACTGGTTGGTAAGATCCTGCCATCCATAGCCTACAACTCATAAGCGCCTTTCCCAACGATGCCACGGATTTTGTAGGGTCCTTCCCAATTTGGACTTAGCTTTCCTGCACCATCTTCCTTTGTTGATTGAAAGACTTCTTATGAACGAAGTCCCCAATTTTGAAATAACTGAGATGAGCTTTTCTGTTGTAATATCGCTTTATGATTTGTTTTTGAGATGCCATATGTATTAGCGCAACATCTCTTCTTTGCTCGAGTAAGTTCAAATTGGCTCTTAACTCGTCGTCGTTTGCTTCCTCTGTGGCTGTTTTAAACCTTATGCTTGGTTTGCCAATCTCTACCAATAAACCTTCTGAGCCATAAACAAGCGCGAATGGAGTTTCGCCCGTAGCTGTTTTTGCAGTCGTTCTGTAAGCCCATAATACTGCCGGTAGCTCATCAAGACAATTTCCCTTGGCTTTTACCAACCGTTTCTTTAGGTTGTTGACGATGACTTTGTTTGTCGATTCAGCTTGCCCATAGCCACGGGGTGATATGGTGATGAAGTGATTCGTTTGATTTTCCAACTTTCGAAGAATTCCGTGATTTGAGAGCCTATGAATTGCGGGCCATTATCATATACGATCTCCTTCGGCATTCCAAGGTAGCATATTATGTTTCTCCATATAAAACTTTTCACTTCTTTTTCACGCACCTGTTTAAAAGTTTCTGCCTCCACCCATTTTGTAAACTAGTCAGTTAACACGAGTAAGAACCGTACCTTTCCTTTAGCTGGGGGAAGGGGTCCCACTATGTCCATGCCCCATTTCATAAACGGCCATGGCGATATCACTGGGTGCAATAGCTCTGTTGGTCGATGCATATTGTTAGCAAATCATTGGCATTTTTCGCATTTAGCTACGAAGGTCTCAACCTCTTCCTCCATCTTGGGCCAATAGTACCTTGCTCTGATTAGGGTTTTGAATAAGGATCTTGCTCCTGCATGATTTCCATAGTGTCCTTCATGGACTTCCCTCATCACGAACTCCATTTGATTAGGTTCGAGGCATTTTGCTATGGGACCTTCGAACATTTTTTGATATAAAGAATTGCGAATGAGGCAGTACCGCGCAGCTTTTCGGCGAAGTGCTTGAGCTGCTCTTTTGTCTTCAGGTATGGTGCCATTCTGCAAAAAATTTAAAATTTCGTTTCTCAAATCCCAGGTTAAATTGTTAAATGTTACCTCATTTTTATCCTGGTCAATTGCTGAATGAAACAAGTGAACGACAATCGCATTGTCTTTATTTGTCACTTCTGTAACTGCTGCGAGGTTAGCTAATGCATCCGCTTCTGCATTTTCGTCTCTAGGTATTTGTATAACCTTACATAATTTGAATTGCCTTACGAGATCTCATGCCTTTTCCATATATTGTTGCATCCGAGTCTCCCTTGCAATATAAGTCCCCTGCATCTGGTTTACTACCAGTTGGGAATCGCTTTTGATCACGATCTGCTCGATTGAGAGTTCTCGTGCCAGTTCAAGTCCTACAATGACAGCTTCGTACTCTGCTTTATTGTTAGTTATGGGATAACATTTAATAGCTTGCCGTGTCTTTTCACCCGTAGGTGATATTAAGACTATGCCTAAGTCGGCTCTTTTTATATTAGAAGAGCCGTTAGTAAATAGGGCCCATATACCCAGATTAGCCCCGTTAAAGAGTTGTAACTCTTTTTCTACTTCGGGGACGATGCTATTATTAAAATCAGCGACGAAATCAGCTAGAATTTGAGACTTTATTACAGTTATTGGCTGATATATTATGTCATGCGTGCTTAATTCTATAGCCTATTTAGCTAACCTTCCCGATAATTCCTGTTTATGTAGAATATTTCCCAATGGATATTAGGTCACAACAGTGATTGGATGACATTGAAAATATGGTCTTAACTTTCTAGCCGCCATGATTAGAGCTAAAGCTAATTTTTCTAGATGTGGATATCTAGTTTTAGCATCTAATAAAGTCTTGATTACATAATAAATTGGAGATTGTTACCTTTGTCTTCCCTTACCAGTACTGCACTTACCGCAATTTCTGCAATGACAAGATAGACATACAACCTTTCCCCCTATTTGGTTTGATAGCAACAAGGGTTTTGATAGATAGGACTTCAGGTCTTTGAGAGTCTGTTGACATTCCTCAGTCCATTCGAACTGATTCTGCTTTTTAAGAACTGAAAAGATTTTAAAATCCTTCTCCAAAGACCAGGAAATAAATCTTCCTAAGGCTGCAATTTTGTATGTTAGTCTTTGAACTTCCTTTTTATTCGTAAGTATGTTTGGTATTTACTCAATAGTATTGATTTGAGCAGGATTTACTTCTATTACTCTATTTGACACAAGGAAACGCAAGAACTTACCTGATTCTACGCCAAAAGCGCATTTTTCTGGATTCAATTTCATATTATACCTGCGTAAAATGTCCAAGGTAATTGAAAGGTGCTAGAAATGATCTTCCGCGTGTGTTGATTTCACCAGCATGTCATCGATGTAAACCTCCATCGTTTTTCCCAGATGTTCTTGGAACATCTTGGTCACTAGTCTGTGATACGTGGCTCTAGCAGCCAAAAGGCATGACTTTGTAACAGTAAGTCCCCCTGTTTGTAATAAAGGAAGTTTTTTCCTCGTCTGAGGGATCCATTTTTATCTGATTATAACCAGAATACGCATCTAGAAAGCTTAACAAGTCATGACCTGCAGTGGCATCAATCATTTGATCTATGTGTGGCAATGGAAATAAATCTTTGGGTCATGCTTTATTTAAATCTGTATAATCTACACATACTCTCCGATTACCATTCTTTTTAGGCACCACTACAGTATTAGCTAACCAGTTAGGGTATGTTACCTCACGTATTGAACCAATTTTCAAGAGTTTTTGTACCTCTTCGTCAATCACTTGGTTCATGAATGGTCCTTGCTTTCTTTTCTTTTGCTTGATAGGTACGAAGGATGGGTCTTCATTTAGCTTATGAGTCATCACTTCTGGTGGGATACCTGTTATGTCATGTAAAGCAATCTGCGTTAACTTTTAAATAATCAATGAACCTACCTCTTCGGATGGGATTTAGCCTCGTGCCTATATGAACTTTCTGTTCAGGCTTTTGTTCGAACAATGGAACAACTTCGAGCTCTTCCGTGGTTGTTTTGATGTGTTCATCTTCTTCTGGATCCTGAATGACATCAGGTCTGGAATCTACGTCTCTAGGGTTTGATACATCTTCCGTGATGACTTGGTTCACCTTCTCGTGACTATCTTCTTTGGTACCTATTTGAATAATAATTTCTTCCATACCTGTTTGAGCATCAATTTCTTCCATACCTGTTTGGGCAACAGTTCCTGCTTGGGAGATTTCCTTATCTTTTGATTCATCCACTTCTACTTTTTTGTTGCAATGTACCACGAAATTTATATTCCTTGAGGTTTGATGATCGCCTCTAATCTGTTGAATTCCCCATTCGGAAGGGAATTTAATTACCTGATGCAAGGTGGATGGTATTGCTTTCATATCATGGATCCATGGCCTTCCCATGATTACGTTATAGGCCATGCCAGTATCAATGACTTGGAACCTAGTACTTTTGATTACTCCCTCAGCATAAGTTCTAAGTTCAATTTCTCCTTTTGTTATAACCGTAGAGTTATCAAACCCTGATAAGGCTCGCGCTTTTGGAATTACTTGATTCCCCAGTAGCATTTCTTCCACAACTCTTAGAAAAATGATGTTGGTTGAACTACCTGGATCAATCAACACTCTTTTTAAGTTAGTGTCATATATAAGTAGGGATATTACCAGCGCGTCGTTGTGAGGAAGCATTAATCCGTTAATATCTGTATTGTCGAAGGATATATTGTCTGCTTCCAAATCTTCACGAATCCGCTTCCCGTGTGTAATTGTGAACTTTGTAGTTCTTTTGCAGACCACGTTGTTCACCTCTTCACCTTCGTATATCACGTTGACTTTTCATTTTGGATATGGTGGTTTTGGGGGCTCCTGTCTGTTCTTCATATATGCATGCTTACCTTTTTCACTAAATAATTCTGTTAGGTAGCCCTGTTTTAATCATTGTTCTACCTCACCTTGCAAAAATCTGCAATCTGCTGTTCTGTGTCAATGATCATTATGGAATTCACACAAAAGTCTGGGTTCCTTTTATTTGGGTTCGAACTCATTTCTTTGGGCCGTCGAACCTTAGCACCCATATTTCTCAATACTGAAATTAGTTCAGAAGTACTTACATTGAAGGTGTTGTTTAACTAAAGAATTAGATTCCTTGACCAAAGCTATTTTAGGATGAACACGGGTTACTGATAATCGAGAGAATAAGATAATGAATAAAGAAATATCGAGTAATAGACAATAGTATAGAGAACAACAAGTAAAGTAGTTTGTATCCGAGAATTCAGATGATCTTATGGGTTACACTTCTTCCCTTTTATATAGGGATTTCCTAGTATAACGTTTTGGTTCCTGTAGTAATTTCTCATTAATGGATAATTATTACATTAATGAGGCGTTACAAAGGATCATCAAAGGATAACCGTAACTGTTGTATAGGAGTTACGTAATGTATAAGTCATTAACTGTTGATTCTCGAATCTGTCTGCAGCTTCATCTGGGTTCATTATGACCGTGTCTCTTCCTCTTCAGTAGGCTTCCCGTGGCTAATGCACTCGTAAGTTTATTGATTGTGCCTCTTTATCTCGTACCTTCTTATAAAATTATGTCCATCTGTGCCGCTTTCCTTGGTCCACGTAGCTGGCTGAGTTTTCAAGGACTTGCTTACGTGTGAGACTCTTTTTTACCAATACAGATAGTCCCCCCACTTACCAAATATTAATTGACGAATATATGGTAAGTGGATATGCATTTATGGCGGGAATATTTTGTCGCTGCTTTGCTCCGAAACATTGTATCCTTTTATGAACATAGGCGTCGTATGTCACTTCCATTTAATGCTCCTTCCACGTGTCCTTTTCTGATTCGTTCTGCAATGACTCGGCGCTTTGTATGGCTTTTTGCGGCTGCGTTAGTCCCGAAGTGAAACCTTTAATTATGACTTTCCATAATTGTTTTTCCATGTTTTGACGGTTGTCTTTATGTATAAATACCCTTCTTCCTTTCTTTTCACGGAACATTTTACATCTTGTCTCTTTCTTTGTAAAGAATTTCTCCTTACTTTTGTAAGTATGTCTTCTTCAAACCAGCCCAAAAAGATCATAGATGTAGAGAATTTAGCATCTTCTTGTGCTTCGACAAGGAGACGGAGGGGAGGTAGGTTGAGAATCTTAGGATCTGCTTCTACTAGAGGTTCTTCTTCCCCAATAGTTTCTCCCCCTTCTGCTAGTTCTATGCTTTCTCCTAGGTCCAGGTCTTCTCATTCTGCTTCCAAAGGTAAAGATGATCTTCGTGAACCCAAGGCTGACGAGATTATTCCTGACGAGATTGTCTTCACTAGGGAAAACCCAGTTCTTGCTGAGCAATCTACTTCTTTAGAAAGTGTAGAGAAATACGCGACGATTATCACTGAGGGTCACGTTCCTCTTGTTCATAGGGAGTGTTCCTGGGGGTCTTATTGTTTAACCCAAAAAATAGCTTTCAAGGTCAAAGCAATAATTTTGTATGACGGGCCACAAGCAACTGATTCAATCCGAAAGATATAAATTTTTGTTAATACAACGTGATAGAGAAGTGGAAAATAAATTCAATGACAGATAATATAATAAAAATGAAGCAGAGAAGAAATAATTCTTATTGAATAATCCTTGACAGGATATTGAGCCGAACGGAGCTTGAAGGGCCAAACTGTGGCTAACTTGGAAGCAAGATGATATGAATTACAATGTATAGAATTNATTGTGATAAAACTATGTCTATTTATAGGGATAAATTTAAGTAATCATTCTCCTTGAATAATGGGTCCTTTATGAGCATTTACTCAACCCATCCATTACTTTTGGAAGACTTGTAACAGCTGTGTAAATGCTGGAATTCGTAACTGATGAGTTAATTTCGTAACTGACGAGTTAATTCCATAACTGATGAGTCAATCCCGTGGATGATGAGTAAATCTCGTGGCTGATGCGTCAATCCCTTGGCTGATGAGTCAATCCCGTGGCTGATGAGTAAATCTCGTGGCTGTTGAGTCTATCTCGTGCCTGTTGAGTCAATCTCGTGGCTGATGAGTCAATCCCGTGGCTGTTGAGTAATCTCATGCCTGTTGAGTCAATCTCGTGCCTGTTGAGTCAATCTCGTGGCTGATGAGTCAATCCTATGGTTGTTGAGTCAATCTCGTGCCTGTTGAGTCAATCCCGTGCCTGTTGAGTCAATCTCGTAATTAATTGTCTTGTCCTGGCCGTTACAATCATTTATTGCATTTATTGCACATTACATAATTGATTTGTAACTGATGGAGTAATGATGATAAATCCCATATAATCTGGGATTAATTTATTTCTTCCTCATTTGTAATTATGAGATATTCTCCCGCACTGTTCCGAGCTATTTATGATGACAATTCCAAGCCTAACAGGCACGGTACGAGCATGTTCGATCTCGAGGATGTTTCACATATCATCTTCACATGTCATTCTTCACTTTTCTCCAAGCTTTGTTGACACGTGCTGCCATTTAATAGACCCACATGGCGAGTATATTTTTCGCCAATACAGATAGTCCCCCCACTTTCCGGTTATTGACTGTGATATGACCGGGAAGTGGAAGATTGATCCTTTTCTCCCTTGCCTCTGCCTCATTAAAAACCTTGCCGGAAAAACCCAGTAGGGACAAAAATCGGACGAAGGAAAAAAGAGTGCAGAACTTAGAGATTCATATGACAAGTTCAACGCTTATACTCGTTTCGTCAATAATCAGCTGGTTTACCCCTGTCTTGTTTCGGGGTTTGAAGACAAATGTTCGCCTTATGTTCGGCAAGTTCGATATATAAATTTCGGCTTTATATTCTGCCTACTTTAATGTTTGGATTTTTGTTTCACCCTTTGAGTCTTTTGCATGCTTTATTTTCGAGGTTTTAGTTTTACCTCTGAGCTTTGCATACAAAATTACCCGCACCTTTTCATAATAGGCACGATGTTGCATATAGAATGCGAGCCTTTTTGTAGTAGGCATTGTTTATGAAAGAGTGCCATTTTTTGATCGACACTTAATGAAGAAGATGTCTCAACTTCATAATGGTGTAATAATGCAATAGAGTGATAGGAA
>ML271409.1:0-27256 GCA_005239495.1 Nicotiana undulata | reverse complement strand
TTAACCCTTTTTATTTCATCAGAAGGGTTGGGACCTAGACCGGGAATTCAGTTACTTCCTCGTGTCTTTCGGGTCTAATATCATCATTTGGTACTTTAGGGAATTTATCCGAGTACTAACTTTTCATGGCACTTTGTGAATTTATTTGAGTGCTCTTACAGACTTGAAAAATATATATTGATGCATCGTTACATGTGCGATGTCTTAATGTTGCACCCTTGGGTGTCTAACTTTTAATAAAAGAGGCCCTTAAACGCTATGAAAAGGACGTCTCCTTTTCATTCGGGCGTAAAATAGGATCAATTGATCTGAGTAGACTTTTAGTCTATGAAAGTATTAATCCTGGTAGGATTTCTTGGACTATTGATCTTGGTAAGACATTGAGTCTGGGGGATTACTGCTCCCAAATAAATATATATCTTAGTAGATTTGTCTTGAAGAGAGATTAAATCTGTTTGGATTTTGAATCCAAATTGGAGTATATGAACATACTTCCAAGTAGAGAGGGACACATGTCCGAAATAATATTTGAGATGTTGGGGATAATCGATCCGAGTCATAATATAATTGGCCATTAAGAATGGCTTTTAACTTGAATGGTCGTTGATGGACCGAATATAAGCCATGTGTTCGTTCAAAGTGAACTTTATTCTAATGGCATAGTTGCATACATTTATATTGACTTGAACATAAAAGTCTCGTTTGTTATCGTGGGATTCTTGAATCGACATGTAGTTCTTGATCCTTTTTGTGTAAGAGTAGTATATGCATTTTTGAAGATCTCATTCAACACTGTTTGAAGTATTTTATGCTTGATATGAGCAATACAACTGACTGAGTTGAGATTGCGGTAAATAATGTCGGAATACTCTTTTATCTCCCAAAGCAATCGATTTTTTGAATTACTTATTAAAATGTCAAGTCGGATTGACTAATCTTCAAGTATAAGTGATCTCCCTAGTGTTTGAGTTTTGAGGTATGAGAACTCAAACACTAGAATCATAATTTGACAGTCCCCAGTTTAATAATCTCGGATAGGATAGCCAGTTCCATTGTTGATGGACTTTCAAATGGTCCAGTTACAGCATAGAGACGGTACCGGAGCTCTTTCTTTATTTTTTACTCTGGCCGGGAACTACGGAGGTTCCAAAATATTGTCGAGGACCATGCGATACCTTGCCTTATTACCGGAGTAATTTTCACGGCTTTCTTTGTAGATTTCTCGCATCATATATTTTGTTTGTTTGGTACATGTGGCATTTTAGATTTTGGAGCATTGAATATTCTCAAATATGATTCTCTTTCAATAAGGCAGTACCGGATGAGACACACTCAGAGTTGTCGAGAGCGTGCTTGTCTGTGGGTAAAGTCTCATTCTGCAAGTAATCAATGAAGTTATTATGCCAAAATTAAATTAGTCGGTCTTACCTCATTTTCATTCTAATTTGAAGATAAATCAGGGATCGCCCAAATAAGGGATGACTTGATCCTGATATTGTTTGATCCGTAAATGATATTTCTCAATAAGAGTCCGGAGTTGCTTCTGGAGTCAGTGATATTAGCAGTAGATCCGAGACTAGCACATCTAACTTGATTTTCTTGGGCTACATAGTTTTCTTGGATTTGATCAATTGTCAAATCAATACTTTTGCTCTGAGTCCCCAACTAATTCAAGCCTGTATCATATGCTTTATACTCATCTTTGTTGTTAGTAATAAACTAACTTTTGTGAAATCTAAATACTTTTCTTGATAGGGATTAAGCATTGTCCTTAACCCAGGACTTTTAATACGTGTGTACTTAATTGTATAAAAGGTCCAGATCCCGAGAATTATCTCAGAAATAACATGTACTTAGATTTTAGCTTCATGTAATATGCTCAAGCAAAGATTAGTCATGAAATCCGCTAGACTTGTGATTTTATGGCCGTATGTGGCTGATAAATAATATCATATTGCATAAGTTTGACTACTCATTTAGTTAGCCTTCCTGACATTTCTCGTTTATGCAAAATATTGTATAATGAAAATATAGTGGCTATGAGAATTGAATGATATTGACAATAAAGCCTTATATTTAGGGCAATAGCAATTAATGCCAACTTCTTGAAATATAGATATGCAATTTCCATGTCTAAGAGCATTCTATAATAGATAAGAGATTGTGTTCCTTTCTCTACTTGAATTAAGATTGCATTTACCGAGACATTCGAGACAAAGTGATATACTAGCAATCATCTTTCTCCTCAGAAATTTGAAAGTGATGATGGGTTGATGTTAGCAACGAGTCCGAATGATTCGACTTTTCGGACTAAACCCACCTTCAAGGTTCCATAACTTTATCTTTCATTATTTGGATCTGGTTTCTTCTTTTGCTTGACCGGATTATACCGCGGGTCAATATTGAGCATATAAACCATTATCTCCGGTGGTACACCTGTTATGGTTACAATGGTGGCAAGCAAAGCAGTTTGCATAAACACGTAATAGTTTAATCAACTTACTTTTAAACTTGGTGTCGAGTCTCGACCAGCATAAACCTTCCTATTTGGGAAGCCAATGATAGTTTCTAGTTCTTCAACATTTGACCTCGTGGCTTTTGATTCTTTCGGTTCAATGATTGTATCCAAAATTATTTGTGTAGTTGTCCATGGCTATTAATGAACCTTCTTCCTCGTAATCTTTAATTATCCATCCCGCACCTGTCTTTGGTTTTCCAGTTGTCAGGTGCGGTATTGTTGTAAACAATCCCGTGGGTGTTTTACCCATGCTTTTATTGATCTTCATTCTTGTCCTGTGGAAATTTCAGTTTAGCAAGGTGATACCTTACCTGTTCGGGAAGGTTCGGATCCTTTTCAGCCCATGAAGAAAATCCTGTATCTCTTTGCTCGGACCTATTTTTGACTTTTGTTTGAAAATCTGTGCCTTTCTCCATTTAAAGCTCGGTGATGCATATCATTCTCGTATGATGGGTGGGAATTCTCGGAGGTGTTCTATCTGCTCGTGTTCCTTGATCTGTTTCTGTCAAGTTAGAACTAAATTGTGCAAATTAAAATTACCTGATGTATCTGAACTTCATGTTTCGATACCATTTGGCGTAGATTCTTTAATACATTCTCTATTTTTCTCTGCTTGTTGCTTATATATCAGTATCATGGCTATTATTGCCTTTTCCTTTCTCATGGTAAAGCCATCTCAAGCTTGGTTGTCCTCAACTGTGTTGATTGGCAAATTTCGGCCATGATGAAGGTTTAAACTGAAAGAAAGCAAATATCAACAAAAATTGTTAGTATCTTTGGTTGCATAGCATATTTGCTTGAGTTCCCGGTAACAGAAGAAAACTGTTTAACCCAAAAAATAGCTTTCAAGGTCAAAGCAATAATTTTGTATGACGGGCCACAAGCAACTGATTCAATCCGAAAGATATAAATTTTTGTTAATACAACGTGATAGAGAAGTGGAAAATAAATTCAATGACAGATAATATAATAAAAATGAAGCAGAGAAGAAATAATTCTTATTGAATAATCCTTGACAGGATATTAAGCCGAACGGAGCTTGAAGGGCCAAACTGTGGCTAACTTGGAAGCAAGATGATATGAATTACAATGTATAGAATTGTAGAGAAGAAAGTTGGATCCCTTCATTGTGATAAAACTATGTCTATTTATAGGGATAAATTTAAGTAATCATTCTCCTTGAATAATGGGTCCTTTATGAGCATTTACTCAACCCATCCATTACTTTTGGAAGACTTGTAACAGCTGTGTAAATGCTGGAATTCATAACTGATGAGTTAATTTCGTAACTGATGAGTTAATTCCATAACTGATGAGTCAATCCCGTGGCTGATGATTAAATCTCGTGGCTGATGAGTCAATCCCTTGGCTGATGAGTCAATCTCGTGGCTGATGAGTCAATCCCGTGGCTGTTGAGTCAATCTCGTGTCTGTTGAGTCTATTTCGTGCCTGTTGAGTCTATCTCGTGGCTGTGAGTCAATCTCGTGGCTGTTGAGTCAATCTCGTTCCTGTTGAGTCAATCCTGTGCCTGTTGAGTCAATCTCGTAATTAATTGTCTTGTTCTGGCCGTTACAATCATTTATTGCATTTATTGCACGTTACATAATTGATTTGTAACTGATGGAGTAATAATGATAAATCCCATATAATCCGGGATTAATTTATTCCTTCCTAATTTGTAATTATGAGATATTCTCCTGCACCTGTTCCGAGATATTTATGATGACAATTCCGAGGCTAACCGGCACGGTACGAGCATGTTCGGTCCCGAGGGTGTTGCATATCATCTTCACATGTCATTCTTCACTTTTCTCCAAGATTTGTTGACACGTGCTGCCATTTAATAGACCCACATGGCGAGTATATTTTTCGCCAATACACTTATGTTCCTGTTCTCGTACCGACTAGCAACCAAAGGATTACGTCTTACAAGACTGGTTATTACTTTGTTTATACCTACCCTTTTACATTGGGATTTAAGCCTCCCATTGATCCTGACATTATAGAGTTCTGTCGCTTTTTCAATATCTTTCTGGGACAAGTCGGTCCGTTGGTATGGCGAGTAGTCGCGTGTTTGAGAGTTTTGGCTTCCAAAGCCTCAGTTCCCTTTACCTTCCATCATCATATTCATTTATATTCTCCTGTATTATTTCGTCAAGGGGTTTTTACTCTGGCTGCTCGGAGTAAAAGAGTATTAGTAACCCTTGGTGACGATAAAGATAGAGGTTGGTACCTTCGGTACGTTGCTGTTCCCACTACTGGTTTAGTGGGTGAAAGAAATCTTCCCTTCCATGAGAAGTGGAACCGTGCACGTAAGTACTTTTTTGGTTCGCATCTATTTTCTTTGTCAATTTTGAATTGTATTTCTAATACCGCATCTGATTTTCTTTTCCTTTTCAGCAATCATGAATACCGTCGAGAATGTCTCCGATATTCGTGACTGGGTAGAAAAAATGTTGTCTATCGCTCCTGTTGAAGAAATGTCTTGGAAATACTTCTCTGCGAAGTATGGTTGGCTTGTCAAGACCCATGGTAAGCGGAGTTTTTCTTACTTCCTGCCTTACCCGAGTTCACTTTTTATTCTCGTTTAACTTTTCCCTTTTTGATAGGGTTTTCTGCCTGTGGAGTGTCTGTTTCATCACTCCCGAAGATGTCTTTGTCCCATGCTCAGGATATCCTTGCCAATTCCTCTTCCTCAAAGAGGAAAGTTAATGATCCCCATTCTGGAGAAGAAGAAGAAGGAGAAAGAGAGGGTGCTTTGGTGCACCGATCGCGAAGGAGGCGGGTAATTTTAGACGATGAGTCTGCCCCCAGGTCCATTCCTTCCGCGTTGGCAATTAAACCCTCTTCTTCTTCTAGAGATGATTCTCAGTCCCCAATTCGTGATCTTGTTGATCGTCTTTTCCATGATGGCTTTGATCTCGCCCATGATGATGCTCCCTTAGCAACTATTTTTCCCGACTCTTTGAGAGTGGAAGTTACGTCGGTTCCTCGTATCTTTACTACTCTTCTTGCTACTACGTCTTCCTCCATTCCTCCACCCGTGATTTCTGTTTCCTCAATTCCTTATTCATCCCTGCCTGTTGCTGGGCCCATAGCTCCTCCGGTTTCTGGACCGTCTATCTCTATTGCTGCTCTCTCCGTTCCTGCTTCCATGCCTTCCCTTAAGGAAGTAGGGTCTTCCAGCAGGGAGATGCGGAGGATTGTGATCGAGGATCCAGCTGTAGGGAGTCTTTTTAAAAAGACGGGCGAGCCTGAATTTGGCTTAAGCCTTTGATAGGTCCTGAGGAGAAGGCCAAGCTTGCTAGCCATACAGCTCTCACTTGGGCCAATGAAGTGGTGCACAATTCTCTGAAGGTATATCGTAGCTTATTCCTTCATACATACATTTTTCTTTATCTAAGAAGCTTACCTTGTTTAACTGTTTTATTATTCTTCTTTGCAGACGCGCCTTATTGGCTTAGAACTCATGAAAAGAGTTTCAAATTTAGAGAATGAGTTGAGAGAGCTGCGGGAGCTTCAAGTTGATTTTGACAATATAAAGGCACAGTATGATGGCTTAAGGGTGGATATGGATGCTCTATAAGAGGAAACACATACCTTAATAAGGCACTTGAGGATTACAGCAACGGAATTGGCAGTAGAGAAAACTTCTTCCAGCCAAGCTGATAAGAATAAAAATATTCTTGAATCCTTGTTTGCTGAGCAGTTGTCGCAAGCCACGGAGGAGATCAGGAATTTGAAGCACATGTTGGGGCAGAAGTAGGAATACTCCGGTAAGCTTGCACAGACTCTCTCCTAGACTCAAGAGGAACTTCGTGAAGCTTTAGTCAAAGTTCGAACTCTGGAGGAGTCAGTTGTACCCTTGAGGGTTGCCTTTGAAGCTGCCGAAGCTGAGAAAGATGGATTGAGGCTTGAAATCCAGGCGCGGTCAAAAGATTATAATGACCTTGAAGAGGCGGCGGCTGCTGATGTGAGTTGGGCGTACATGAATGCTCGCCATGACACATTAATGGAGATGAGCCAAGAAGGCTTCGACCTCGATGCTGAAATTGCTAAATCCAAAGAGGCCATGGAGAAGACCCAACGGGGTCGTGAACTTTCTCCATCTGATGAAGTCTGTGATGCTCATGCCTCTTCTCCTCAAGTAGCTGCCGTTCCTCCTGAAGAAGTCAACTCTCCTCCTCCTGAAGAATGAAGATTTGGTTACCCCTTTTTTTTCTCTTGGATTGGTGTGGTTACCCCCAGCTCCATCGGGGGTAAGTTTGAAACTTTTAAGTCCCCAACTGACAACTTACGGGCACCTAAAAATGTAAATATTATGCGGCTAAGTACTAGTTAGTAATTAGTTTTAACTTAGCCGCTTTTTCTAATATTAATGCAATCTACAGACTTTTAGTTTCGAGTTTGAGTTATACTCTTTTAAGTCTATTGTTTTGCTTTTCTGAGGTTTTTGTTTGCACCTCTTAGCTTTTTGCATGAAAATGCATACTTCACTTTGAACCTTTTCATAGTAGGTGTAATGTTCGTATAAGATTTTAGCCTTTGTTTATGATAGGCTTTGATTATGAATTAGGGTCCTTTTTGATTAATACTTAATGAAGAAGACGTCTCAACTTCATTGAAATGCAATAGAGTGATAGGAATTTCTCACATGTTTAAGGATGTTTTTGTGAGAAGTTTTCGTTTGAACTTTCACAACATTTGAAATGTGTTATGATTATCATCTAAAACTCATGTTGCAACTGTTTTGTTTTAACAGATTTGATATTCACTTGTATTTCACAACTATTTTTCATTGGTAACAGTTTTTTCGAGTTAATGCAAGGAGATAACAGTTTTTCATTAGTAACAGTTTTTGTAAACATTGACTTTTTACCCACGACTGTTTTTATTTGCAACAGTCTTATAACAAGTACGAGGGAAATCTTCATAATTCGTAACTGTTTTATTTGATAACAGTGTTGAGAATAAATACAAGGATTTCGATCTTTCATCCGTAATTGTTTTATTTGAATAACAATTTTCAATTTGAGTACAAAGGTTTCGTAACTGTTTTTTGATCATAATAGTTTTTGACTAAGTACAATGTTGATGATCTTTTACCCCTAACTGTTTTAGCCGCAACAATTTTTGTATGAATGTAAAGATGTACATTTCTTCCTCGTAGCTAATATTTTGCCTTTTAACCTGAACATGGTTCTGAGTTTTTTTAGAATTAGGCTTTGTAATTCTTGTGCTGGAATCTTCAGTTCTTTTGATTTTGCTCGTATTACTTGACTTTGTTGGGTAGATGGATTGCCAGGCTAGAGCTTTGACATTTTGATAGTCTTCTTTGCTTCATTTTTGCCTTCCATACTGTATAGTCCCCCAAGTGTTTGAGCTTTGAAGAATGAGATCTCGAGCACTTGATTATTCTTTCTTTGTGGTCCTTTCCCTAAAAAAGGAAAACATACTGGACTCGAAGGTATATACTTTTTTAGTTGATGACTGCTTAACCCTTGAAAATATCCATCAGAAAGTGTAACCCTAGACCGGGAATTATGTTATTTCCTCGCGTCTTTGCAGGTCTAATGTCATCATCTGGTGATGGGTTAGCTTTTTGCCTATCATCTAAAAAAGTTAGTAAAATTCAAAATATTCAAAGATAAAATCGAACATGCGATACCTGACCGGGGGTACTTCTTTTCCTTAGAAGTAAGACTTCTTCACGTGGATGGCGTTCCAGCTCGTTGGTAGAATCCTGCCGTCCATGGCTTCCAACTCGTACGCACCTTTCCCCCCTATGCCTCAGACTTTATAGGGTCCTTCCCAATTTGGATTTAGCTTGCCGGCTCCTACCCCTTTTGGTGATTGGAAGACTTTCTTAAGTACAAAGTCCCCAATCTTAAAATATCTTAGATGAGCTCTACGGTTGTAATATCGCTCTATGATTTGTTTTTGAGCTTCCATCCGCATTAAGGCTGCTTCCCTTCATGATTCGAGCAGATCCAGATTGGTTTGGAGTTCAGCGTCATTTGTTGTTTCCGTAGCTGTTGCAACCCTTAAGCTTGGCCTGCCAATTTCCACGGGTATTAATGCCTCTGAGCCATAAACAAGTGCGAAAGGGCGTAGCTGTTTTTGATGTATGTATGCCCATAACACTACTGGTAACTCGTCGGGCCAATTGCCTTTGGCTTTGTCTAACCGCTTCTTTATATTGTTGATGATGATTTTGTTCGTGGACTCAGCTTGTTTGTTTAAGTTGCTTGCGAATGCCATGGCTGCCCAATTGTCAGGCACCCTTGGTAATTGCATTCTTTCTCATTGAAACCTGTCTATGAACTCGCGGAGTAGTTCCATGTCTCCTTGCTTTATTTTGAATGTCTTCCATTCATTTCTCAACGTTTTGTGCACCAGAGTGCGCTTTTATAAACGAATCTGCAAGTTCAGCAAAAGAATCTATAGAATTTTCAAGGAGAAGAGAATACCAAGTTAAGGCTCCTTTCGTGAGTGTTTCCCCAAATTTCTTGACAAGAACCGATTCAATCTCTTCTTTTGTTAAGTCATTGCCTTTTACTCCAGTAGTGAAAGCAGTCACATGATCACGTGGGTCAGTTGTTCCATCATATTTTGGAACGTCAGGCATTTTAAACTTCTTGGGTATAGGCAATGGTGCTGCACTTGGCTTCTAGGGCTGTTGAGAATATCTATCAATGTCGATGCCTTTGATAATCGGCGGTACTCCAGGGATTTGCTCGATGCGATCATTCTGTTCTTATTTGTTTCTGCATGGTTAGCAATAAATTTTGTAACTCAGAGTTATTAGTCATACCTGGTCTCGTTTCAAGAGATGCATTTGGAGTTTCACCCATGGATGAATTTATTAACCCAGATTGAGGATTTTCTACTATGATTGTATTATTTGAAGGCAGTGTTGGTGTTGGGGGTGCCTGTGGTAATCCTCTTGCAAAGCTTGCCCCACATATTTAGTGATCATTTGCTTTATCTGATCCTGCTTATAGTTTGCTCATTATTGTTGTTATGATGATTGGCGGATCTTTCTGGGGATGCCTCCCTTGAACCACGTGGGGTTCCTCGAGGAGTTGGAACTGGGATTCCATTCTTTTGTTGGTTGTTGTCTTCATTGTTGTTGTTGTTGTTGTTGTTGGAATTCGACATAATTCAAAGGATATCGATTGGAAAATAGACTATGATTATCAGATTCCCGGTAACGGAACTAATTTGTTTAACCAAAGAATTAGATTTCTTGACCAAAGCTATTTTAGGATGAACGCGGGTTACTGATAATCGAAAGAATAAGATAATGAATAAAGAAATAACGAGTAATAGACAATAGTATAGAGAACAACAAGTAAAGTAGTTTGTATCCGAGAATTCAGATGATCTTATGGGTTACACTTAAAGTTTTGGTTCCTGTAATAATTGCTCATTAATGGATAATTATTACATTAATGAGTCATTACAAAGGATCATCAAATAATAACCGTAACTGTTGTATAGGAGTTACATAACGTATAAGTCATTAATTGTTGATTCTCGAATCTATACGCAGCTTCATCTGGGTTCATTATGACCGTGTCTCTTCCTCTTCAGTAGGCTTCCCGTGGCTAATGCACTCGTAAGTTTATTGACCGTGCCTCTTTATCTCGTACCTTCTTATAAAATTATGTCCATCTGTGGGGCTTTCCTTGGTCCATGTAGTTGGCTGAGTTGTCAAGGACTTGCTTACGTGTGAGACATTTTTTTACCAATATTGGTGTGGTCTCCAATTCTTGTATTACCTATGTTTCGTTCATCCCGATCATTTCTAGACCTTGATGAGGATGAACCTGTATCTCTATTTGATGGTCTATATTCTGACCGAGTGTTTTCGAACCTGGGACGAGTTTCTCGTTCCGAAGGTCCCATATAAGGGTCGTACATGTTCTTACCTGATCTCCTTTCGGATTCGGTACGTCTGGATTTGATACAATCTTCATCTTTTGAACGAGCAATGGTATCTTCTTCTATACGAATCTTGGTGTTGTACCTGTTATAGACATCATTCCATGTCGTAGCTGGGAATTCTCTCAAGCTTTCCTTGAGTCTTCTCGTGGCTTCTGAGCTTTTGTCATTTAAATTTCTTGCAAATGCCATGGCTGCCAAATTGTTAGGTACCCTTGGTAGCAACATTATTTCTCGTTGAAACCTGTCTACAAATTCACGAAGAAACTCCGCGTCTCCTTGTTTTATTTTAAATATGTCCTCCATTCTTTTTTTGACTTTTTGTGCACCGGAATGCGCTTTTATAAAAGAATCTGCGAGCTCAACAAAAGAATCAATAGAATTTTCAGGGAGAAGAGAATACCAGGTTAACGCTCCCTTGGTAAGTGTTTCTCCAAACTTCTTGACCAAAACTTATTCAATTTCTTGTTTTGTCAAGTCATTGCCCTTCACTCCGGTGGTAAAGGCAGTCACATGGTCGCGTGGGTCAGTTGTCCCGTCATACGTAGGAACATCGAGCATTTTGAATTTCTTGGGAATATGCAGGGGTGGTTGTTTAACCAAAGAATTAGATTCCTTGACCAAAGCTATTTTAGAATGAACACGGGTTACTGATAATCGAACAAGTAGGACGATAAATAAAGAAATATTGAGTAATAGACAATATTGTAGAGTGCAAAATGTAAAGTAGATTGTATCGAAGAATTCAGATGATCATATAGGTTACATTTCTTCCCTTTATATAGGGGTTTCCTAGAATAACGTTAGGCTACTGTCATGATTGCTTATTAA
Organism: Nicotiana undulata; assembly: GCA_005239495.1. Lineage (NCBI taxonomy): Eukaryota > Viridiplantae > Streptophyta > Magnoliopsida > Solanales > Solanaceae > Nicotiana > Nicotiana undulata. The sequence continues at coordinate 15,960 of ML271409.1, read as the reverse complement.
TGGCCAATTATTACATTAATGAAGAGTTACAAAGGATAATTGTAACTGTTGTATAGGAGTTACATAACGTATAAGTCATTAACTGTTTATTCTTGAATCTTCCCGAAGCTTCGTCTGGGTTCACTGTGACCGTATCTCTTCTTTGTCATTAAGTTTCCCGTGGTTGATGGACTCGTGGGTTGATCGTGCCTCTTTGCCCTGTACCACTTTACAGGATCCATCTATTGCGTTTTCCTTGGTCCACGTAGCTAGCTGAGTTGTCAAGATCTGACTTACGTATGAGACTCTTTTTTACCAATATAGATAGTCCCCCCACTTACCATATATTTGTCGATTAATATTTGGTAAGTGGATACGCATTTATGGCGGGAATACTTTGCTGCCGCTTTGCTCCAAAACATTGTATCCTTTCGTGTACATAGGCGTTGTTTGTCACTTCCATTTAATGCTCCTTCCACGTGTTCCTTTCTGATTCGTTCTGCAATGACTCGACGCTTTTTATGTCTTTTTGCGGCTGCGTTAGTCCCGAAGTGACACCTTTAATTATGACTTTCCATCATTGTTTTTCCATGTTTCGACGGTTGCCTTTATGTATAAATACCCTTTTTCTTTCTTTACTTTTTCACGGAACATTTTCGTAGCTTGCCTCTTCCTTCGTAAAGAAATTTCCTTTGCCTTTGTAAGTATGTCTTCGTCTAACCAGCCCCAAAAGATTATAGATGTAGAGAATTTAGCGTCTTCTTCTGCTCTGACCAGGAGTCGGAGGGGAGGTAGGTTGAGAAACTTAGGGTCTGCTTCTACTAGAGGTTCTTCTACCCCAATAGTTTCTCCTCATTCCACTAGATCTTTGCTTTCTCCTAGGGCTAGATCTTCCCATTTTGCTTCCAAAGGTAAAGATGATCTCCGTGAACCCAAAGTAGAAGAGATTATTCCTGCCGAGTTTGTTTTCACTAGGGAAAACCCAGTGCTGGTTGACCAGTCTACTTCCTTAGATAGTGTAGAGAGATATGCGACCATTAGCACTGAAGGCCATGTTCCTCTTGTTTGTAGAGAGTGTTTCTGGGAGTCTGATGTCCCTGTTTACGTACCGAATAGCAATCAAAGGATTACGTCTTACAAGACTGGTTATTCCTTTGTTTATACTTATCCTTTTACATTGGGATTTAAGCCTCCCATTGATCCTGTTATCATAGAGTTCTGTCGCTTTTTCAATATCTGTCTAGGAAAAGTCAGTCCGTTAGTATGGCAAGTAGTCGCGTGTTTGAGAGTTTGGCTTCCTTAGCTTCAGTTCCCTTTACATCCCGTCATCTTATTCATTTATATTCTCTTATTTTATTTTGTCAAGGGGTTTTTACTCTGGCTGCTCGGAGTAAAAGAGTTTTAGTAACCCCTGGTGACGATAAGGATAGAGGTTGGTACCTCCAGTACGTTGTTGTCCCCACTGTTGGTTTAGTGGGTGAGAAAAATCTTCCCTTCCCTGAGAAGTGGATCCGTGCACATAAGTACTTTTTGGTTCGCATCTATTTTCTTCCTTCGTTAGATTTGGATTGTGTTAACACCGTATCTGTTTTTTTTTTCCTTTTTAGCAATCATGAATACTGTCGAGAATGTCTCCGATATTCGTGATTGGGTAGAAAAAATGTTGTCTGCCGCTCCTGTTGAAGAAATGTCTTGGAAATACTTCTCTGCGAAGTATAATTGGCTTGTAAAGACCCACGGTAAGTGGAGTTTTTCTTACTTCCTGCCTTACCCGAGTTTACTCTTTATTCCTGTTTAATTTTTCCCTTTTACACAGGGTTTTCCGCCCGTGGGGTGTCTGCTTCGTCTATCCTGAAGATTTCTTTATCCCATGCTCAAAATATCCTTGCCATTTCGTATTCCTCGAAGAGGAAAGTTAGTGATCCCCATTCTAGAGAAGAAGAAGAAGAAAAAGAAGAAGAAAGAGAGGGTGCTTTGGTGCACCGGTTGCGAAGGAGAAGGGTGGTTTTGGATGATGAGTCTACCCCCCAGTCTCTTCCTTCCATGTTGGAAATTAGACCCTCATCTTCTAGAGATGATTCACAGTCCCTAGTTCGTGATCCAGCTGATTGTCTTTTCCATGAAGGCTTTGATCTCGCCCCCGATGATGTTCCCTTAGCAGTTGTTTTTCCCGACTCTTTGAGAATGGAAGTTCCGTCGGCTCCCCGTGTCTCTGTTGTTCCTTTTTCTCTCGCCATTGCGGCTTCTGTCGCTTCTCTGCATGCGGTTTCCGTTTCCTCAATTCCTCATTCATCCGTGCTTGTTTCTGTACCCGTGGCTCCTTCAATTTCTGGACCGTCTGTTTCTGTTGCTGCACCTTCTGTTCCTGCTTCCATGCCTTCCATTAAGGAAGTAGGGTCTTCCAGCAGGGAGATGTGCAAGTTTGTGATCGAGGTTCCAGCTAGAGGGAGTCTTTTTAAAAAGACGGGCGAGCCTGAAGTCTGGCTTAAGCCTTTGATAGGTCCTGAGGAGAAGGCCAAGCTTTCTAGCCACACAACTCTCACTTGGGCCAATGAAGTGGTGCATAATTCTTTGAAGGTATATCGTAGCTTATTTCATACATACACTTTTCCTTATCTAAACAACTTGCTTTTTTTAAACTGTTTTATTCTTCTTCTTTGCAGACGCACTTTATTGGCTTAGAACACATGAAAAGAGTTTCAAATTCAGAGAATGAGTTGAGAGAGCTACGGGAGCTGCAGGTTGATTTTGATAATCTAAAGGCATAACATGATGGCTTAAGGGTGGATATGGATGTTCTAGAAGAGGAAAGGAATACCTTGAGGAAGCAGTTGAGGATTACAGAACGGGGTTGGCGGTTGAGAAAGCTTCCTCTAGCCAAGCTGATAAAGATAAAAGTATTCTTGAATCCTCGTTTGCTGAACAGTTGTCCCAAGCCTCGGAGGAGATCAGGAATCTGAAGCATATGCTGGGGTAGAAGGAGGAATACTCTGGTGAGATTGTACAGACTCTTTCCCGGACTCAAGAGGAACTTCGTGAAGCTTTAGATAAAGTCTGTGTTTTGGAGGAGTCAGTTGTACCCTTGAGGGCCGCCCATGAAGTTGCTGAAGCCGAAAAGGATGGATTGAAGGTTGAGCTTCAGGGGTGGGAAAAGGATTATAATGACCTTGAAAAGGCGGTTGTCGTTGATATGAGCCGGGCGTACATGAATGCTCACCTCGATACATTAATGGAGATGAGCCAGGAAGGTTTTGACCTCAATGCTGAAATTGCTAAATCCAAGGAGGCCATGGAGAAGACCCAGCGAGGTCTTGAACTTTCTCCATCTGCTGATGAAGCCCTTGATGCTCATGCCTCTTCAACTCAAGTTGTTGTCGTTCCTCATGAAGAAGTTAATTCTCCTCCTCATGAAGATTGAAGATTTGGTCACCCTTTTTTTTATTATTTGGATTGGTGTGGTTACCCCCAGCTCCATCGGGGGTAAGTTTGAAACTTTTAAAGTCCCCAACTAACAACTTAGGGGCACTAAAAAATGTAAATATTATGCGGCTAAGTACTACTTAGTACTTAGTTTTAACTTAGCTGCTCTTTCTAATATTAATGCAATCTACAGACTTTTTGTTTCAAGTTTGAGTTTTACTCTTTTAAGTCTATTGCATGTTTTGCTTTTCTGAGGTTTTTGTTTGTACCTCTTATCTTTTTGCATGAAAATGCATACATCACTTTGAACCTTTTCATAGTAGGTGTAGTGTTCGTATAAGATTTTAGCCTTTGTTTATGATAGGCTTTAATTATGAGTTAGGGCCCTTATGATTGATACTTAATGAAGAAGACGTCTCAACTTCATTGAAATGCAATAGAGTGATAGGAATTTCTCACATGTTTAAGGATATTTTTGTGAGAAGTTTTTGTTTGAACTTCCACAATATTTTACATGTGTTATGATTATCATCTAAAACTCATGTTGCAACTGTTTTGTTTTAACAGATTTGATAATCACTTGTATTTCGCAACTGTTTTTCATAAGTAACAGTTTTTTCGAGTTAATACAAGAAAATAATTGTTTTTCATTAGTAATAGTTTTTGTAAATACTGGGTTTTTACCCGCGACTGTTTTTTTATTTGCAACATTTTTATAACAAATACGAGGGAAATGTTTCGTAATTCATAACTGTTTTATTTGATAACAGTTTTCATAATAAATACAAGGATTTTGATATTTCATCCGTAACTGTTTTATTTGAATAACAGTTTTCTATTTGAGTACAAAGGTTTCGTAACTATTTTTTTTATCATAACTGTTTTGACTAAGTACAATGATGATGATCTTTTACCCTTAACTGTTTTTGTCACAACAGTTTTTGTATAAGTGTAAGAAGTACATTTCTTCCTCGTATCTAATACTTTGCCTTTTAACCTGAACATGGTTCGAAGGTTTTTTAGAGTTTAGGCTTTGTAATTCTTGTGTTGGAGTCTTCAGTTCTTTTAGTTTTGCTTGTACCACTTGATTTGCTGGGTAAATGATTCTTTAGGCTCGAGCTTTTGACTTTTGGCAGTCTTTTTTGCTTCATCTTGGCCTTCCGTATTATATAGTCCCCCAAGTGTTTGAGCTTTGAAGAATGAGATCTCGAGCACTTTATTATTCCTTCTTTGTGGTCCTTTCCCTGAAAAAGGAAAACATACTGGACTCGAAGGTATATACTTTTTTAGATGATGACTGCTTAACCCTTTAGAATATCCATCAGAAAGTGTAACCCTAAACGGGGAATTATGTTGTTTCCTTGCGTCTTTGCAGGTCTAATGTCATCATCTGGTGATGGGTTAGCTTTTTGCCTATCATCTAAAAACGTTAGTAAAATTTAAATATTCAAAGATAAAATCGTACATGCGGTACCTGACCGGGGGTACTTCTTTTCCTTAGAAGTAGTACTTCTTTAGGTGGATGGCGTTCCAGCTTGTTGGTAGAATCCGGCCGTCCATGGCTTCCAACTCGTACGCGCCTTTCCCAGCTATGCCTCGGACCTTATAGGGTCCTTCCCAATTTGGATTTAGCCTGCCGCTCCTACCCCTTTTGTTGATTGGAGGACCTTTTTAAGTACGAAGTCCCCAATCTTAAAATATCTGAGATGAGCTTTACGGTTGTAATATCGCTCTATGATTTGTTTTTGAGCTTCCATCCGTACTAAGGCTGCTTCCCTTCGTGATTCGAGCAGGTACAGATTGGTCTGGAGTTCGGCGTCTTTTGTTGCTTCCGTAGTTGTTGCAACCCTTAAGCTTGGCTCGCCGATTTCCACGAGTATTAATGCCTCCAATCCATAAACAAGTGCGAAAGGGGTTTCTCCCGTAGCTGTTTTTGATGTAGTTCTATATGCCCATAACACTGCTGGTAATTCGTCGGGCCAATTGCCTTTAGCTTTATCTAATCGCTTCTTTATATTGTTGATGATGATTTTGTTCGTGGTCTCAGCTTGACCATTAGCTACGGGATGATATGGTGTTGAGGCAATCCGTTTAATTTTCCAACTCTCTAAGAATTCTGTGACTTGAGAGCCTATAAATTGTGGGCCATTATCACACACGATCTCTTTTGGGATCCCGAAACGGCATATTATATTTCGCCATAAGAAACCTTTGACCTCCTTTTCCCGCACTTGTTTGAATGCTTATGCTTCAACCCATTTTGTGAAATAATTAGTAAGTACGAGTAGGAATCGTACATGTCCTTTAGCTGGGGGAAGAGGTCCTACTATATCCATTCCCCATTTCATGAAGGGCCATGACGATATGATTAAATGCAATAGTTCGGCTAGTCTATGCATTATTGGCGAACTGTTGACACCTGTCGCATTTCGAGATGAAGTTCTCAGCGTCTTCTTCCATCTTAGGCCAATAATACCCAGCTCTGATCAAGGTTTTTACTAAGGATCTTGCTCCTGCATGATTTCCACAGTGTCCTTCGTGGACTTCTTTTATCACAAACTCCGTCTGATTAGGTCCGAGGCATTTAGCTAGGGGTCCTCCGAACATTTTGCGGTACAATGTGTTGTGGAATAGACAATATCTTGCTGCTTTGCGGCGAAGCGCTTGAGATGATTTCTTGTCTTCAAGCACGGTACCATTCTGCAAAAAATTGAGAATTTCATTTCTCCAATCCCAAGTTAAATTATTGAAAGATACGTTCCTGTCTTGGTCAATTGCTGAATGGAAGAGGTGGAAAACAATGGTGTTGTATTTATTAGTTACTTCTGTAACAGTCGCGAGGTTTGCTAATGTTTCTACTTCTGCATTTTCCTCTCTGGGTGTTTGTATCATCTTCCACGTTTTGAATTGTCTTACAAGTTCTCGTGCCTTTTCTAGATATTGTTGCATTCAAGTTTCTCGAGCGATGTAAGTCCCCTGCATCTAGTTTACCACCAATTGGGAATCACTGTTGATTACGATTTGTTCGATGGACAACTCCCGTGATAGTTCTAAACCTGCAATAACAGCCTCATACTCTGCTTCATTATTAGTTATTGGATAACATTTAATAGCATGCCGTGTCTTTTCACACGTGGGTGATATTAGTATGATGCCTAATCCGGCCCCTTTTACGTTAAAAGTGCCATCTGTAAATAGGGTCCACTGACCTGGATTGACACCATTAAAGAGTTGTAACTCTTTCTCTACTTCAAGAGTAATATTGTTGCTAAAATCAGCTACAAAATCAGCTAGTATATGTGATTTAATTGTTGTTCTAGGCTGATATGTTATATCGTATTCACTTAATTCTATGGCCCATTTGGATAATCTTCCTGGAAATTCTTGTTTATGAAAAATGTTTCTTAAAGGATATGAGGTCACGACAGTGGTTGGATGACATTGAAAATAGACGTAATTTTCTTGATGCCATTATTAAATCTAAAGCTAATTTTTTTAGATGTGGATATCTAGTTTCAACATCTAATAAAGTCTTACTCACATAATAAATAGGTGATTGCTTACCTTTCTCTTCTCTTACCAGTACTGCACTTACAACAATTTCTGAAATAGCCAGGTAGATGTACAATCTTTCTCCTTCTTTTGGCTTTGATAGTAGCGGTGGCTTTGATAAGTAAATCTTCAAATCTTTGAGGGCCTGCTGACATTCTTAAGTCCATTCGAACTGATTTTGCTTTTTAAGAGCTGAAAAGAATCTAAAGCTTTTTTCGGATGACCTAGAAATAAATCTTCCTAAAGCTGCTATTCTTCCTGTTAATTTTTTAACTTCTTTTTTATTCTTTAAAATCTCGGGTATTTCCTCTATAGCTTTTATTTGAGCTGGATTTACCTCTATTCCTCTATTAGATACAAGGAATCCCAGAAACTTACCAGATTGTACTCCGAAAGCACATTTTTCCGGATTGAGCTTCATGTTATACCTTTGGTAAGTTGCACCTCTCGTATCGAGCCTATGTTCAAGAGTTTCTGGAATTCCTCGCAATCACTTGGTTCTTGAATGGTCCCTACTTTCTTTTCTTTTGTTTAACAGGTAAGAAAGATGGATCTTCATTCAGTTTATGAGTCATCACTTCTGGTGGGATACCTGTCATATTTGAGTGGGACCATGCAAAACAATCCCCATTAGCTTTTAATAATCAACTAACATACCTTTCTGCTCGGGGGCTCCAGCAATCTCGTGCCAATATACAACTTTCTTTCAGGCTTTTGTTCAGATAACAGAATAGCCTCGAGTTCTTCCACAGTTGTTTTGATATACTCGTCTTCTTCTGGTTCACAGATGAAGTCTGGTCTAGAATCCATGTCTGTATGATCCAACATACTTTCGATTGGATTTGCTTCGATGTTATCTTCTCTCGTACCTGTTTGAATATTCATTACTTTTGCACATGATTGATCATAGATTTTTTCCATACATGTTTGGCCATTGGCCTCTGTTTGGAAGACTTCTATATCTCCGTATCTTTTTTGTTGTGAAGTGCTATCGAGTTTATATTTCTGGAGGTTGGTCACCTCTAATTTGCCTTACTCCCCATTCTGAAGGGAATTTTATTACCTGATGAAAAAGTGGATGGGATCTCTTTCATATCATGAATCCATGGCCTTCCCAAAATAACATTGTAAGCCATTTCTGTGTCAATGACTTGGAATTTTGTGTTTCTGACCACTCCATAAGTATTAAGTTCGATTTCTCCTTTGGTTATCACCGTAGAATTATAAACCCAGATATAGCTCGTGCCTTTGGGATCATTTGATTTTCCACTAGCATTTCTTCCACGACTTTTATCAAAATGATATTGACTGAACTACCTGGATCAATCAATACTCTTTTAACGTTAGTGCCATGGATAAGTAAAGATATTACTAGTGCATCATTATGAGGAAGCATTAATCCTCCAAAGTCTGCGTCATCAAAGGTTATTTGATCTTCCTTCGTTTCTTCTCGAACCTGCTTTCCATGGGTACTTGTGATCTTTGATGCCACTTGACAGACTATGCCATTTACTTCTTCTCCTCCATGTATCACGTTGACAGTTCGCTTTGGAGAAGGAGGCTTTGGAGGCTCCTGCATGTTCTTCATGTATGCATGCTTACCTTTATCACTAAACAATTCTATTAAATAGCCCTGTTTTAATAAATGTTCTATTTCACCTTGCAAAAACCTACAATGTGCAGTTTTATGCCCATGATCATTATGGAATTCACACCACTGATCTGGGTTTCTCCTGTTTGGATTAGACCGCATTTCTTTGGGCCATTTAAATTTGTCTCTCATATTTCTTAGTATTGAGACAAGTTCAGAACTGCTTACATTAAAGTTATGGTCCCCAATTCGGGTATTACCTCTGGACCGTTCATCTCGATCTCTCCTGTATCTAGATGAGGATGAGCCTATATCTCTTCCCAATGATCTTGTATTTTCGAACCTGGGACGTGTGTCACGTCCCGAAGGTCCTAAGTAAGGATCGTACCTATTTTTACCTGACCTTTTCTCTGGTTCTGAACGTCTGGTTCTGGAATATTCTTCGTCTTTTGAACGAGCAATGATATCTTTTTCTATTCTGAGTTTAGTACTATACCTGTTATATACATCATTCCACGTCGTAGCTGGGAATTCCCTCAGACTTTCCTTGAGCCGTCTCGTGGCCTCTAAGATTTTATCGTTTAAGTTGCTTGCGAATGCCATGGCTGCCCAATTGTTAGGCACCCTTGGTAATTGCATTCTTTCTCGTTGAAACCTGTCTACGAACTCGCGGAGTAGTTCCATGTCTCCTTGCTTTATTTTGAATATGTCTTCTATTCGTTTCTCAACTTTTTGTGCACCAGAGTGCGCTTTTATAAACGAATCTGCAAGTTCGGCAAAAGAATCTATAGAATTTTCAGGGAGAAGAGAATACCAGGTTAAGGCTCCTTTCGTGAGTGTTTCCCCAAATTTCTTGACAAGGACCGATTCAATCTCTTCTTTTGTTAATTCATTGCCTTTTACTCCAGTAGTGAAAGCAGTCACATGATCACGTGGGTCAGTTGTTCCATCATATTTAGGAACGTCAAGCATTTTAAACTTCTTGGGTATAGGCAATGGTGTTGCACTTGGCATCTAGGGCTGTTGAGAATATCTATCAACGTCGATTCCTTTGATAATCGGCGGTACTCTAGGGATTTTCTCGACGCGATCGTTCTGTTCTTTCATTTGTTTCTGCATGGTTAGCAATAAATTTTGTAACTCAGAGTTATTAGTCATACCTGGTCTCGTTTCAAGAGATTCATTTGGAGTTTCACCCCTGGCTGAATTTATTAACCCAGATTGAGGATTTTCTACTATGATTGTATTATTTGGAGCCGGCGTTGGTGTTGGTGGTGCATGTGGTAATCCTCTTGCAAATTCTTGCAAAGCTTGCCCCACATATTCAGCGATCATTTTCTTTATCCGATCTTGCTCTATTGTTTGCTCATTATTGTTGTTATGATGGTTGGAGGATCTTTCTAGAGATGCCTCCCTTGAACCACATGGGGTTCCTCGAGGAGTTGGAACTGGGGTTCCATTCTCTTGTTGGTTGTTGTCGTCATTGTTGTTGTTGTTGGAATTCGACATAATTCAAAGGATATCGATTGGAAAATGGACTATGATTATCAGTTTCCTGGTAAAAGAACCAATTTTTTTAACCAAAGAATTAGATTCCTTGACCAAAGCTATTTTAGAATGAACACAAGTTACTGATAATCGAAAAAGTAGGACGATAAATAAAGAAATATTGAGTAATAGACAATATTGTAGAGTGCAAAAAGTAAAGTAGATTGTATCGAAGAATTCAGATGACCATATAGGTTACATTACTTCCCTTTATATAGGGGTTTCCTAGTATAACATTAGGCTCCTGTCATGATTGCTTATTAATGGCCAATTATTACATTAATGAAGCGTTACAAAGGATAATCGTAAATGTTGTATAGGAGTTACATAACGTATAAGTCATTAACTGTTGATTCTTGAATCTGCCCGTAGCTTCGTCTGGGTTCACTGTGACCGTATCTCTTCTTTGTCATTAAGTTTCCCGTGGTTGATGGACTCTTGGGTTGATCGTGCCTCTTTTCCCCATACCTCTTTACAGGATCCATCTATTGCGTTTTCCTTGGTCCACTTAGCTAGCTGAGTTGTCAAGATCTTGCTTACGTGTGAGACTCTTATTTACCAATACAGTGATGCGCTTGGCTTCCAAGGTTGTTGAGAATATCTATCAACGTCAATGCCTTTGATAACAGGTGGTACTCCAGGAATTTGTTCGATTCGATCGTTTTGTTGCTTCACCTGTTTTGCAAGGTTAGCGATAAAGATTGTAATTCAGGGTTATTGGACATACTTGGTCTCGCTTCGAAAGATTCATTAGGAGTACCCCCACTTCCCGAGTTTGCTAACCCGAACTGAGGATTTTCCACGATTATGGTGTTGTTAGGAGGTGGTGTAGGTGATGCGGCCGGTAACCCCCTTGCAAATTCTTGTAAGGCTTGGTTTACATATTCCGCAATCATTTGTTTCCCCTGGTCTGTTCTCCTGTTTGATCGTTACCATTGTGATTGTTGTTGGATCTTTCTGGGGATTGCTCCCTTGAACCTCATGGGGTTCCTGAAGGTGATGGAGTTCTATCTCTTGTTGGTTATTGTTGTTGGTGTTCGACATAATTCAGAGAATGTTGTTTGTAAGTAAACAAAGATTATCAGATTCTCGGTAACGGAACCAATTTGTTTAACCAAAGAATTAGATCCTTTGACCAAAACTATTTTTAGGAAGAACACAAGTTTTTGATAACCAAAGAATAAACTAATAATTGTAAGTAGATACGTAAGTGGAAAATAATAAGATGCACGAAAGGTAAATGTATTGCAATAGTAGTTCGAATATGTGTGTTACAAGTTATATTTTACTCCCTTATATAGGGAATTTCTTAATATAACGTACCCTTTTCAGTGATTGAGCATTAATGACTAATAATGACATTAATGTAACGTTACAATGATTAACCGTAATTGTTGCATGAAGGTTGTGTAACGTATAGCTCATTAATTGAAGATCTCTGAATCTGTCCTTTATTCTGCCCGGATTCATTCTGACCGTGCCTCTTCATTATCTCGTTCAGGTTGAGTTTCTCGTAGCTATTTACCCTACTGGTATATGATTCTGTGCCTCTTTGCCTCGTACCTCTTCATAAAGTCTCTTCCAGTTGTCATGTTTTCATTGTTCCGCATAGACTGTTGAGTCATCACAATTATTACATGTGTGAAGCTCTTTTTTACCAATGTAATATTCGTTGTGAGGGAGTGGGCTTGTTCACCTGTGGCCACATGGTAAAGATCGGCGATGGGAGAGGAGTGACCAGGTCCATTAGTGGGGAAAAGGCATCCTTTGGCAGAGTTGTCGCATTAGAGTGTTGAGCTCCTCCATAGATAATGGTTGTTGTGTGCCCATGTATAGGGCTTGGAGGAGAGTGGATAGCCATAGTTGATGGCCGAAGTTGGACAAGCCCTGGCGGAGGAGGTGGGTCGCCATCCATGCCAGATAGCGTGGATCTTGGATGGTGATGGAGGTTGGTAATGGCCCAACCATCATTTGAAAGGTCGGAGTGGCCTTGTAGAGACATCTCCAGCCACGATTCCGGCATCAAATCAGGAGGCATCTCTTCAGTTGCCTGAATATAATTTGTTTGGAGGCTGTTACAATTCGTGTTGGGATGATTGAAATCTTTCCTCAATCTTGAGGGATTGACACTCAGTGTCACTTCACGACTGAGATGGTGAGTTTGATTTTCCCCAAGCAATTGATTTCCTCTATTGAGAGAGGCGCAGTCGGAGTGGGTGTGTGCATTATTAGAGTGTGGGTTTGGGATAGATCGTGGTTGGATGGGCGTCCCACTATAGCATATTTATTTGGGGTTATATGTGTCAAGGTATAACTACCCAAATATGGGGAGGTATCAGATACTGGGATTTTACTTGATTTGGGGGAGAGGGGGAAACATTTTCCAAATTTTGGGTAGGCTCCACCTTTCTTCCCTTGTCCCAGACAAGTAGATGTATTCCCAAAAAAGGGATCTTTTGGAAATGGGTCGAAGGCATCCAATTGCCTTTTTAACCTAGAGAATCTTTGGCTTGGGCTAGCGTGTGCTTTGCCCGTGGAGCTAGTAGGAGATGGGCTATAGTAGCCCATGCCTATTTTTTGTTTCCTCTGTATCCCGCTTTTGGGTGGGTTCAATGGATGTCCATTGGGCCCCATGGAATCTATAGTCCCCTTTTGTTTTGGATTTCGTTTACCTAAATTCATGATCGATTTTTGTTTGGGGTCAAAGAACGTACCTGAGGAGGCATTGAACCTCTTTACCTGGGTGCTAACTTGAGTGGTCTTGTTTGTATGGCGTCTGTATTTTGAAAAGGGGACAATACGCCAGTGAGAGATATGTTCCCTTGTGATGTCTTCACCGTTAGCGTCGCTTGTACGTTTTTCTTAAGTGATGGATGATAGAAACTCACATCTTCTCAGGGTATGGCCGATTCTCCCATATCCCGTACAAAGTATCCCTTCCCCTTCATAAATGAGCACTTGGTTGTGGGTGCCAATAGTGATGTTCGTTGTTACCGGAATGTCAAGAGGAACCTGGACACATTCTGGCATACCTTCCTCTTATGGTAGAGGAGGTGCATGTATCAATTTTCAGAAGCTTTCCTACTTTGTTGCCTACTTGTTCTAAAATTGTTGTGTCTTAGAATTCCGTTGGCAAGTGTGGAAGTCTTATCCAAACGGTTGTTATGGCTAGTTTGGATTCTGGTGGAACAAAGTTCCCATATGAGGATTGATAGGAAGTTCCCAGCTACAAACCATGACCCCTCACTTAGGACTTTGCTCATACTCTTCTCTTTGTTAAATTTGGCGATGAAGAACTCCCATCATAAATCGATTAGGGTGAGAGTTTCATTTGGTTTCCATAGATCGGAGAGTTCGGACTTGAGTAAATGATTCGGAATTCCCCCCCCCCCCCCAAAAAAACAGTTTGATAATCAAGGAGTATGTTCACGGTTTGTAGAGCTTGATTTTTTCCTCAACTCACAATGGGATTGGTATGTTTCCCGGGTTTAATTCAAAAGCCTCTATGTGTACACCGAATTAAAATGGATCATAACTACTGGAGGAGGCAAGGTTTATCGAGTATGGCTTCTTTGAAGGAATTTCTTTCTGCTTTGTCTTCATCCATAACAGAGTTTGGATCTAGAGTTGGTATATCGGGGAGTTCCGGTGGTTTTCTGATGGGAGGGTCACTAGTTGGGAGTGGGAATGTGGCCATACCTGGTTGGCTAGGTGGTTAGTGTCTAGTTAGACAGAGGTTGGTCTTTCTCTCTCTTCTCTTTCATTGTTTTTCTTCAAGTTGCCAACTTGGATTAAGCTGCTAACATACACAACAACTGCACAAACCATAATATAGCAAATGAATTTTCTACACGTGTTCCTTCTATTTCTTTTCCTTCATACCTTTCTCTTTCGAATCAACATTCCGTTTTGAATCTTCAAGCTCATCCAAATGCATCTTAAGACGGTCGTAATTTTCTTCTAAATCTTTGATTTTGTTTACCAATCTTGGAAGAATAAACTTTGATGTTTCATCAACTATTTCCTTGTCTCTCCATGTGAAAACCTTGCAGTTTGTGGCTGAAACTTAAAGAATACAATAACGAATCAATCAACATTAATTTTCAAATTAATCGATAGGCTTAGAACATGAACACATACCTCATAGTGAGGACAAGACCAAAAATCATCTTCCGGGATTCCGATCTGACCAAGAAGTTTGCATTTGCAGCAAAATACCATGTTTGCATCGCACTTCGGCATTGAGCATTGGATCATCTTTGTCCATGCACAATTTATTCAACTTGGTGTTTTCCATTCCTAACCCTAAGATTTCATAGACAGAAATTGGGGAAGAAATTAAAAAAAAACTTAACAGAAAAAATGAGTCAAATGGAGGAATTTAAACAAAAAATTCACTTACCCGTTCAAACAAAAAAAAATGGAAATCAAAACCCAGCTTCAAAAGTCTTGAGAATGGCTGGTATAATGGGGAAGAAGAACGTTTTATGTTTAGAAGAAGAGCTCTTATCAGCTTTGAGAACAACACGCGGTCATTTCGTATAGGCTAAAGCTTTTTTCTTTAATTTACTACGCGCTTGGGGCGGTGTGTTCACGTTCCGGTCCATCTCAGCACAAAAGGTCCAAATGATTAAGGTAAAAAAAGTTTAGGAGGGTACTAAGAATCCCACAAAGAAAAAGTGTGTACTTAAAACTTTAGGTATAGGTGAGGGGGGTAATTATGCATTTTCCCTTTCCTGGATGCATTAACGGAAACAGGAAACAAACGAGAGATAAGAAGTAAGATATGATCAACTAAACAAGTGATTGATAAAAGAATAATTTTGCGTTTATATGTGATCTAATTCGCTTATTGATTTATTTTGAAGTCATTACAAAATAACATAATGATGATGAAAATATACGGGTTTTGGAGTTTGAGTTTGACCGCCCATTATTTTTTGTCACTGTCCTAATTTCTTATCCCCAGTTCAAAAATAGCCGGCGTTTGCCAAGTCATTAGAAAATAGTTATTATTTTGTTGCAACAGAGATCGGTCCAGCATAATATACTGGAGTTCAGTGCACTTGTATATGAACGTCCAGCATATTCTACCGGAACTCCAACACGCAGAAAGTTCCAGCATAATATACTGGAGATTCGAGCATCTGTCTATGAACTTCCAGTATAATATAAGGGTGGCAGGTGGGCCGGGCCTGGCCCGGGTCCGACCCGGGCCCGCGGGCTTGCGGGCTAAGCGGGCTGGCCCGTGGGGGGACCGGGCTTGGGGGCTTTAGGCCCGTGAGGGGTCGGGTCTATGTTTTGGGCCCGTGCGGGCCCGCCAGGCGGGGCCAACAGTCATATTTTCAACAACAACAACAAAAAAATGGCCAACGGCCATATTTGTAAACTAGCCGTTTGGTATTTTAAAAAATAGCCAAATGGCCCCCAAACTTTTTATAATTACACTTTTTCCCTTTTTTCAACTATAAATACCCCCTCATTCTTTCATTTTTACTCACAAAATCATCAATCTCTCTCTAATTATCTTCTATTATTGCTTACTTTATTATTGCAAATTGTGAAAAATTGTGAAGTTGGTGAATTGAAGTATTCAAAGTCTTCAAGTCTTCAACATTATACAATTTTCAAGAAGTTGTTCGTCAATTCGGTAAACTCGTTCCAACTCTTAAGTTTTAATATTATAGTTTTGTTTGTTTAATTTATTTTCCTTATAATTAATATGGACTTTTCTTTGAAAAACATGTTTGGTGGTAAGGGTAAGGGTAAATCTAAAATTGGTGAATCTAGTAAGCAAGCTACAACTACTCCCCCGGCTCCCCGACGTAGATCTATTACTCGTCCTCCCCCACCTATTATTCTTGATAGTG